>CAJPVJ010000258.1:0-30185 GCA_905397405.1 Oppiella nova
AATTGAAAAATAATATAATATTTTTCAAAAATCCATTTGTAATGCCGTCTCAATTGAAATGATATCTCTGGCGGTGAATATGTTTTTTGAGATATCAATTGATTTTTATTTCAACACTTTTTCGCCACCAATTGTGTCGTACATTATAATGCAATACTTATTCATATTTCTCTCTCTCTCTCTCTCTCTCTCTCTCTCTCTCTCTCGCAAACTATACAAAAACTTTTTACCCTACGAATCGCATTAGCCATTCAATGGTATTTTTATGACATTCATAAAACACAAAAAATAACCAAAAATTACTCGTATATTATACATGAATCAAAAATCTTTTTCTCGGAAAAGTCTTAACGGATATAAAGTATGTGCGAAAGAGTGAGCGAAAAAAGTGATACAAATAGTGATGCGAAAGACAATCACAATAAGCAATGATTGTCGAGAGCCATAGTATTTGCAAATCCAGACCATTGTCTGACAGTTAAAGCCTATGTATGGGGACAGGGAGAGAGAGTGTGAGCAGACATGTCTTGATGACCATTATTATCCTCTAATATACTGCAGTTTTTTTGCGGGAAAAGTTAGGGAAATGCAAATGAGGGGCAGCCAAGTGCTATCATAATCAGCAACAAACATACAATACATGTAAACAACATTTATTAAACACTGGAATCTAGGATTACAAACGATTTGCTAAATATTTTATTTATCACTTAAACCTAAACTACTGTTACTCTATGGCTAACCCATTGATATAGTTATGAGACCCCCGGCAATGGTTAGCACTGGTTAACCCCAGCGTCATTTGTTTATAAGGTTAGGCAAATGGGATCTGGCACATTTTAGTGCCACTTTATGCTGAGTGTTGTGAGCGATGGACTGTTTCGGCACATAATCATAGCGTTTGGGTTTCTCTCTCTTTATTTCTATGACTGTAATGACTGGTGCGGAGAGGGATTGCCATCGCATTTGACGTGATCTTCAGCTGCAATAAAGAGCTACCAGTGCTCTCCTCAATGTCTGTGTGTCACCGAATGGCACACATTCACACACTACTGAGAGAGAGAGAGAGAGAGAGAGAGAGAGAGAGAGAGAGAGACTGTTCATCCAATTTATGGCCCACAAAATGCATTCAAACTTTTTCCGTACTATCGGTGGAGTGAAAAATTCATAAAATTGAAAATATATCGATTCAATTAGGCATTGAAATACGTTTGGATTCAATGTATGCATTCATTTAACAAGGTTTTTTGGTTGTAATTATCGTAAACTATCAAAATATGTATCATTTAATAATAGACATCAGTGTCTTATGAAAATATGTTTTACACAAATAGAAACATGATAAAATATATTGTACAGTATTAATTTAGATTCTGGACAAAAAAATATACATCTAATGTATTCATACAATAAGGTTGATGACCCTTCTCTCTCCTTCGCAATTACAAGTCTCTCTCTCTCTCTCTCTCTCTCTCTCTCTCTCTCTCTCATTGCAGTGAATATATGCTCATTGAATACACAAATCACTAATACTGGCGAAAACACATCATCACTAGAATAGCCAGTAATGGCTTATACGGCAATGCAATGGCTGTACATCTATGCAAATAATAGGGCACAGGAAGGAGAATGAGAGGGGAGAGGGAGAGAGAGGGATGAGATGCAGAGGAGATGCAAAATTGCAGTTACCAGTCCTTACACTAACAACAGAGCACTGGTATTATATTAGACATACTGTGGCTCATGGAGTAGTAGTAGGAAAAACGATTGGATTTGGAGCCAAATTGTGAAGTTAGCCGTAAAGGATACTCACTTACATAGCACGCGATACACACACTCATACAGCACACTGTACTCTAACAGCGCGCTGGCATTCATGGTATCTATCTATCCGTGTATTTGTATTAAAACTACAGGTGCTCTCGCTCTTTGCCAATATATTCTTGCATGTTATTTGCAAATGTATCGCATTATAAGCGTAAGTGAATTCGCAAAATAATATGTATCTATAAATATATACATATCGACGTAAGACATATTCGTTGGAAATTATGCCAAATACTGATAGATATCTATACAAAGTATATATACGTAAGAGTTATTTCTTATATACTATATATACATAGAGTATATATACTATGAGATAAAATGAGAAAACGTAAGATTTTTCTGTGCGTAACAATAAAATAAAAGAAAATGCAGAAATTGTATGAATAGTGAAATGTAATGAAAAATGTTCAGTGAATGATAAAAATCAGTTTTTATGTATTGAATAGATCTGAATGTCTTTTGAATATATTGGATGATTCGATGGCATTGATTGGATGGCCAATGGATGGCCGGGTATTGCATATGTATTGCAATAAATAAAAAGAGATTTGTATTTAAGAGATAGAGATATGTATAGCGAATACTTAGACATTATCTCAATAGTAAGAGATATAGTGAATATATTTTATATATAACTTATATGTTTAGTGTATAATATGCATAGAGAATAGTACAGTATGTGAGTTATGTATGTCTTATGATATGATATATAAAATTCTATATTAGCCCAGACATACCATTCCCCACTATGCCAGCGACCAATAGATTTGCGTTTAATGTAGAGATTTAAAAAGATTTAATCAAAAATATTTCTAATAATATGAAATGTTTTCTTTTTACTCTCAATATATTGAATACATTTTTATATAAAACTTATTTCTGTTCAGTCAATGTATTAGAAAATAATTTTTATTCGCAAATTATTCACAGAAATAGTTATTATGAAACTTATTTACAAATATATGACATTTTCAGAAAAGTTTTTAGAGAGAGAGAGAGAGAGAGAGAGAGAGAGAGAGTGAGTGAGTGAGAGAGAGAGAGTGAGTGAGTGAGAGAGAGACCCAAATACTTAATACTCAGAATATTCTTACAAAATATAAAAGTCATAAAAATGACAAATGAATGCAAATTCTGGTAATACATTACCATAAGGAATGGTCACAGAAAGTGAGCACAAAATATATAAAAATTTGAATACAAAATACAAAAAAAAAACTAAAATAATTGCGCGAACAATGAGCCGGCAATTTGACGGCTACATAAAAAAGGAGCTGGTTGCAATAAATTGTGATAGCGACACACAATTGTGGGCACACCATCGCACAATAAACAGCACATACAGAATATAATATACATACATACTGGCACACCATTCATATGTATCAATAATTCATTGGCCAATAGTGTGGAACTGTAGCTCACAATTCATGGACAGACAGACAGACAGATAGTTAGTGAGTGTGAGACACACTCGCGATGGCAATGAAGTAGTGATTCAGTGATAGAGAAGATTGCGGTGGAAGTGATTTGGGAAGAGGAAGACATTTAGCGCTCATTCGTACGTTTCAATGCATAATAACATCCATACATCACATCCAGTCTTATGTAATAATATACACAAAGTATTGGTCAGAGACCTGATTACCAGTGCGAGTGATATTGTTTCAAATATGCCGTAAAGGATTATGTTATGGATTGTATTGAGTAGTACTTCAGATACTAGTTATCATTACATATAATATAATAATTTTTGTAATCATTATATTTTTCTAATGTCGATAGCTATGAAATACTAATATATTTTTACAATTATTTATTAATAATTAAATATAGTTTATAAATACTTTGGATTTATAAGTATTTCAAAATATTTTGTATACTTTAAATGTATTGAAATTTCAATTTTTAAAAACTTTTATATTTAAAAATTATGCCCAGTTATTTAAGCATAATCCCAAATATTTTGTTATTCATAGAGTTTTGGGAAAAATAAAAAATATTTGCTATTATATGCAAAGAATATATAAATATAATAAATGGGAATAAAAATCAATACGAAATACCAATAATTCAGGACAAAATGTATTAACATTTGTTTAGTTTATGAATTTATTGATACGTAAAACAAATATCAGATTTACTTTAAATACTATCGCAGAGTACAGTATATAAAACATATAGGGATACAAGAGATACAACATTTTGGTGCACATAAAATATTTCTATTATGAAAGGCATATAAGACTTATTTATTATACAGAATATTCTCCTCATATATACATATGTATGCATAATATGGTATAAATGTTAAGATCAGCAAAAAACAAAAACTAAACATTTATTTTTAACAATATATCACATTTGCTATGTTTGCTAACAATATACATACCATTTGGATGAGAGAGAGAGAGAGAGAGAGAGAGAGAGAGAGAGGAGGTGTTGATGCGAAGTTCAGCCACACAATCATTACAACCATCACAACTCCCATCCCTCTATGCACTGGCAGTTGTCTCCCTATTTTAGCCATACAGAATTACTTTGGGCCCGAAGTCATTGAAAGACTGAAAGAGTGTGAGAGATGAGTTGATTTTCTAACGCTATATTTACTTTATGTTTAAGTTTGTGAGAAATCGCAATTCAATGCTTGACTTTTGAGGCTCAGAGAGAGAGAGAGAGAGAGAGAGAGAGAGAGAGACTACTGGCTATTATAGCCAAAGTATTATAACTGTTAAGCCCTGACATTCACCGGAGAGAGAAAATCTACCGATCCTTACAAACACTGTGTATTGGTATGCATTAACCTAAACTCCCAAAAAATGCAAAACACTTTTGCCCACCAAAGCAACTACTTTTAAAAAACTGCTAACAATTGTGTTGGACTTACAAACTTTTTTCCACTATTACTCTTGACTCTGACTGCCAGTCCCTTATTGTCTTTCCCCATACGATTGCAATGCATGTAATTTGTATGCATTCTTCACTCTCTTTGCATACTCGTAGTCACAATGCATGGCATGTCCTCACACTCTACTACCAGTGCTGATGCTGGAGGAGAGTGCACTGGTATCCACATGACAACAACATATACATGTATATATTAATGGGAGAGAGAGATCTGAATATACAGTACGAGTGCACATACAGACTGGTGTGTGTGTGTGACCAGTGGTATGGCTGTACAGGCTATGGCTATTTGCTTGTTATTTGGATGCATGAGATGGAAAATGCATATTAAAGGGACAATGCTTTGCATAACACTGTACTCATATCCCTGTGCTCTCTCTCTCTCTCTCTCTCACCATCGCTGATGAGATCGAATATCTGAGACATAAAACTAAAGCGAATTGTTTTGTCAGAATAAATGAATACATGAGAGAGAGAGAGAGAGAGAGAGAGAGAGAGAAAGCATAAAAATGTTGTGTCTTATTGTTAGTACAGTTTTATATTTATTTTTATATTTTATTATTTCTGTTGGCATTTATTTTTGCCCACTTTATATGTACAGAATATTTTGAATATATATACTTTAGCTAATGGGCACCCAATATGATAAAATTTACAAAAATTTTTATATTTTTCGTTTAATCAATGACAAGAATATTTTGTGGCAATAAATCATAAGATGTTTGCAAATTATCGTATAATAACTAATTGATTAATTTTGTGCTAAGAATTAATAAGATATTAGTTTTCATACAAATTCATTCAATTACTGAATGAATGCATAATAGGAAAGCCATAAGTATTGTAAGAAATCAATACTTGTATTACAATAGACTATATTATTCAAGTCTATAATTGGGATCAATATTCATGTCTCTCTCTCTCTCTCTCTCTCTCTCTCTCAATGACAACCACATTATTGTCATCAGAACTTTTATTCGCTTGAATTTGGCTACAAAATGGAAAT
The DNA here is from genome assembly GCA_905397405.1 of Oppiella nova. Classification (NCBI taxonomy): domain Eukaryota; kingdom Metazoa; phylum Arthropoda; class Arachnida; order Sarcoptiformes; family Oppiidae; genus Oppiella; species Oppiella nova. The sequence continues at coordinate 5,741 of CAJPVJ010000258.1, forward strand.
AAAATCTCCAAAAATACTCAACAATTCAATCATTTTATGTATACTAAAAAATCCTAATTATATGTAAAAGCATAGCGAGTACTACATAACTCATAAAAGATTAAACACAAATTTAATTTGATATAAGATTAAAGTACAGTATTAGGCTATCGATAGACAGTGCATATATAAAATAGGTATTACTGGTGAGAGGCTCGGGAGGAGTGGGCTTTATATGGCAATCGTATGGATAGAAAAGTATAACTTATTTGTTAATTCCGTTGGATTGGAAAAAGTAGAGTAAGTGTATAGTCGTTGCAATTCTATAGCAGACAAACACAACAACTTAAGTAAAATATATTGAATGTATAAATAGATATTAGAGCCGAGAGAGAGAGAGAGAGAGAGAGAGAGAGAGAGCTGGAGATTGTGTTTAATTTTGCTTTGCATTCGAAAGACGAATAAAGAGAGAGAAGAGTCGATCCCCAGCGGACACACAGACGAGGACTTGAGATGAGATGAGCCTCACTTGCAATGGGAGAGAGAGAGAGAGAGAGAGCAAGAGAGCGAGTTTAGAGTTCAAATTATGCGAGCTCTACATCACTGGGGAGAGAGAGAATGAGAGAGATGTCTAAAGTGGGCACTGGATGTGTGGATGCATTTGTGCGGCTCTGGTATTACTGTTATAATGAATTCAAGAGAAAATGCAAAAGAGGAGAGAGATGTGCAGAGAAATGCATTCACATATCGATTTGAATGCGACTATAACTGGACATAAGACTAGATTTATTTCGGTTTCCCTTCACACAAGCTCTCTCTCTCTCTCTCTCTCTCTGCCATACAATTCTCAATACAATAAACAACACTCTATTACTCGTACATTCATATTATTATTACATGTTTTCAAATCTAAATTAGAGTCAAATCTATTATTATTTATTACGCGAACAATGAACGAGAGTTTTGTGTTTCACTCAATCTATATGTCATAGACTTCAATAGAAATTGCAATTAAAATACTATAAAACGAAAAAGAAAACATTAAAAAATTAAATATACTTTTTTCCTATTAAAGACTTCATACAGATTGACAATTAATCGTAACTATTATCGCAAAATAAGATATTTTGCAATCAATATATTTAATGACATTTTCAACAAACAGTTACTTTAATTACCAATGACTCCGATTCACATCTCAGACATAATTTAGATTTCATTAGCCATTAAACACTGTTATCATTGATTTCGTTGTTATATTTCACTTAAACAGATTTTTTAAGAGTCGGAGACAATGCCAGCAAAAAACACTAAAAAATTGTCTTTTTTTCTCCACCAGTAGTGGTGGACAGCGAGAGAAAACAAATCTCATGTGTTGTATGGACTCATGAATTACATCTAATTTATTATAAATGAGAAAAACAAGAATTCAAACTATATTTTCATTACCCGGGGTTTGGGCTTTGCGATGACTGAGATAATAAGGGACAGGGAGTTGGACATGAAAAATGCTGTTAAATAAGTGAAAAACACTGATTAGAGTGAAGACATAACCATTGGAGTCAACGCTCTATTTCTTTGGCCTAACTATGGATTAAACGCTAAGAAACAGAAAAGTTAAACAAAAAAACATAAGATTTTATTGTTTATTGTATTTCGCTTTTTGTATATATTCTGCTGCTTTTCAAAACATAGATATCATTAATGATTAATAGACATCGAATAGGCTTTAAATAATAATTAAATACTTTGTATTACAAGTGTATTTATAAAACATATATGATACTACTACTTTTTTAATGGTTGATAGCATATTAAGTAAACATGTAATAAAGTTATTGAATTTATCGTCCAATAAATAGAGTATAAAAGAGTCAAAGAATTGTGAATTCAATAGTAGTTTTGTGGGCAACAAAAATATTTCAATTATATTTTTACCTGAAGTATAAATAAATGGCTTATTATTCTCGTCATTAGCGATGAGTTTATTAAATTTATTGGCAAACAGTTTGTCCAATGAGTTAGCATTGAGTTTAAGTGGTAGGACATCATCATCAGCAGTGTTAGTGGTGGTGGTAGTGGACAGTCGTCTCGTATTATTATTATTATTAGCAAATGATTGTCTATTTGTCCAAAACATGGGTAACAATGAATTTGTATTCATAGTCAAGCACTGGTCATACAAATGACACTACTGTCCGCTCTTATGGTGTCTGTCCATACAATCACACATAACAGACACTCAAGAGTTTCAGTGAAAACCGAGTTAGAGGTCAACAGCCACTCGACTCTTATGTCTGAGCAGTTTGTATGGCATTCACAGCGCCAGTAGTTATGACACAATCGACGAGTGTTTCGCCGAATATATCGTCGATAACGACAAGTCGATTACGAGTCAAATAAATAAAAACTCAGAAATAAAGCGCCGATAAAAAAGTCATCGAAAAAAATATACACTACTCTTACGGATAGGAGGAGTAAGAGTGGGTGATAGAGAGACAAAGTTCAGGTGCTCCGTGGGTACGGTATGTGTCAAACAAGTGTCGCCAGAGATAGTCAACCAAAACAATAGTCGAGAAATAAAAAACAAAAATCATTAACAAGTAGTTAAGTGTTTCGGTCAATGGATTGTCAATAAAAGTTTTTGACACCAAAATTAGTCCATCGATTAGTGTATAGCTATAATGCAATGCCAATCGTAGTGACTATCGGCACTCATATGGTATGACATTACAAATGACATGTAGGAGCCAACAGTGCGTTTGATCATCAGTTGGTTATATAAGCGCCGGGAGTTTGGGATTCAGCCGTATATACGGTATATAATTGCTGTCATTAGAGTGTTTCGGGTGACTTTGATTTGCGCAAATATAGCAAATATACTGTTTTTTCCCTGATGATAATTATTCATTAATGTGTGTTGTTTCACCGGAATTTTCAAATCATTTATTAAATCATATATAATACTAGTTTGAAAAACAATAAAACATTTATTTATTTGCTATTTTCAATCGCGAAAACATTATTATATAATGTATATTAAGGTAGCGATCGCTTGATTGCACAGATTATTAGTAATGTAAAGCCTTTAATACATTGATTATATTGTGCACCAAAAATAAAAATATATAAATAAACACTTTTCACATACAAATGTTTACTTCATTGACATTAATTTTGTCAATCATTAAACTATGTTTTATCGATATTATTGTTATTTTCAAATACTTTAGCGCAAGAAAAAAGTTATTTATATTTTTTTCATTGACTTTTCACAGCTTTTTAGGAACTATTCGTTACACAGAAATGAAAGACAAAAAACTTTTTATCAGATTTTAGGAACCATTTGATTACGAAATACAAACACAAATGTATATAAATTTATTTATAGTATATATATATATATATATATATTATTTATTACATATACGACATGTAGATTGACATTTTTCAATCATGGACATTTAAATCGCACATAGATTTCTCTCTACAAACAAATTATATTAAATATTCAGCGAAATAATAGCCGCAAAAAATCTCAACAAAACTTATTTCACAACAAATTAATGAAAATATTGCGCAAAACTATGCGCCAAACGAGTGGTTATTATATAAAGATATGATATATAAGAGCGAAGATGTAGTGCCGAAAGGAAAGACGTTTCGCAGTCTGCGGGCTCGTAGGGAAGCCTGAGACACACGCACGATGTGATAGCACTGGTAGGTTGGCATACACTGAAACTATTCAGTGTACTCTCTCTCCCTTTCCCGTAGTAGTGGTTGTTGTTTGTGTAGTGCGAGAGTGAGTGTCGGAGTAGTGATGCTGTGCTGCCTCTCATCGATATGCGAACAGCACTTGAATGCCAGTCCCTATCGATGCCACTGACAGAGTAGTAGTGGAGAGAGAGAGAGAGAGAGAGAGAGAGAGAGAGAGAGAGATGCAAGTGAATTACAATACGGAATGAATAATAATATGCAAACTCGGAGTCAAACTCAGGGGAAATTTTGGAGAAATTTTTTTTTTTAATAAACCCAACGCTCGCCTAAATATAATTGCCTGAATCTATCAGAAAAATTGGTGCCATATTTGGCCAATAATTGCCAATCACATGCAGTAATATAAATCGAAAATGTATTCTTTATATATATGAAATACTAGACATTTGGCAAAAAATAATTAATTAATTTCAATGATTGCTTTTTTGCATAATACCCGATATGTGTAACGAAAATTGCATTTATAACACAAAAATCGATAATCACTATTCACTTAATACATAGCATTAATGGCAAGGGTAAAACGGGTTAATTCCTATACAATAGGCAAATATAGTCTCAATGTTTGCACACATAATATGCAAATCCAATGTTACATAATAGGCCAGTCGTGTAGTGTATGGCAATGGGCTCTAGAAAGAGACGAATTAAAATTGAGTGCCGAAAGAGTGGTTGGAGTTTAGGGTTTAATAGAGAGAAAAGGGGAATGTTTTATAACATTTTAAAATAATCGATTCGACAGACATGTAGTTCCCCTCTGTTTACTACAACACGTATATGTGTGCACTGGTATGCATGAAATACTCCGACGACTCTGATTGGAAAATAGATTTTTCATTCAAAATACACATATATTTCTCTATTCACTTGTTTTCTATATAATATTGAATTTATATATTCATATATAGTTGAGATTCGCAGAATATTTCTTAAATATTTGCTTTCATACTAAAAATGGAGTGAAAAATGTTTAACTTTTTTTCCAATAAATAATATTCCTAAGCTAGAGTATTTTTGTAGCATTTTAATTAAAATATTATTTAAATCCGTGAAATAATACTCAATGAAATGTATGGCTAATCGTATTAATAGTAAACACTTGTGTGAATGACATAAGAAAAACAAAACACATGAAATCAACGCTAAATTTCACGACAAGTATAATATGCAAATCCAATGTTACATAATAGGCCAGTCGTGTAGTGTATGGCAATGGGCTCTAGAAAGAGACGAATTAAAATTGAGTGCCGAAAGAGTGGTTGGAGTTTAGGGTTTAATAGAGAGAAAAAGGGGAATGTTTTATAACATTTTAAAATAATCGATTCGACAGACATGTAGTTCCCCTCTGTTTACTACAACACGTATATGTGTGCACTGGTATGCATGAAATACTCCGACGACTCTCATTGGAAAATAGATTTTTCATTCAAAATACACATATATTTCTCTATTCACTTGTTTTCTATATAATATTGAATTTATATATTCATATATAGTTGAGATTCACAGAATATTTCTTAAATATTTGCTTTCATACTAAAAATTGAGTGAAAAATGTTTAACTTTTTTTCCAATAAAAAAATATTCCTAAGCTAGAGTATTTTTGTAGCATTTTAATTAAGATATTATTTAAATCCGTGAAATAATACTCAATGAAATGTATGGCTAATCGTATTAATAGTAAACACTTGTGTGAATGACATAAGAAAAACAAAACACATGAAATCAACGCTAAATTTCACGACAAGTAATATTATTTAAATCCGTGAAATAATACTCAATGAAATGTATGGCTAATCGTATTAATAGTAAACACTTGTGTGAATGACATAAGAAAAACAAAACACATGAAATCAACGCTAAATTTCACGACAAGTATGGACTGAACCAACACAGGAATCTGTTGGCCATACCATGGCTTAAGTGGGCATTTGTCTCCATACCAGTGCTCTACCAGTGCTATCAAAATACATATCATATAATACACTATCAGTCTGTAGTGGTTGTGTGTTATTGACACTCAAGAGCTTCTTAATAGGAAAAGCAAAACATAAATATATAGATATATTCCGTATATAAAGAATCAATTGTTATGTTTGATGGGCGCCGACACTCAGACCCATCACAACAGATCAACTAATGGCTAATTTTCATCACTTCTGCCATCCATTCAACACTTCCATTGGATTCATATCGTGATAATTAGATAACATCTCGGCTTATATTAGCTTTTTTCCAGTAAATTATAGCACGCTATTTGCTATTAATATTTAGGCTGTAATATTAATTACATATTTGTGAATTTTATTAGTAGGAATTTAGTGTACATTATAGCGAGGGTCAACTGTATGCGAGGGTATATCGACATTCATTGGCATTACATGTATGTGAAGGTCAGAAAAGTAAGCAAATACTAGACATAACATCATCACAAGTGGCCATACATTTCGCTTCACTCCAGCACTCGTACTATGCGTTTGTGTGTGTTTTTTGTAGCTATACTTTTAGCTACTGTTTTGGACACAAAAAAGGATATTTTTCTCTCATCACTAGTCATGCGATGAGAGAGAGAGAGAGAGAGAGAGAGAGAGAGAGAGAGAGTCGACTACATACTAGTGGCAAATGCATAAATGAATGGCACGAATAGCAAACGAGTAGTTATTTTGCTAATGAATATTCTGGCACTTAATTCCTAGCCTAACGTGTAATACAATATCCAATCAATTATGTGCTGACATAACAAACAAAACACAATTCTTGCGAACAATTCAATATAAAAGTCGCTTAACTCTTGTATTATACACGAAATTAAATCACATTATAATCGCATTTAAAAACTTTTGACAACACTTTTATGCCATTAGTATAATTGCAGATAACTTATGAGAAATGTAATGTATGGTGCTTACTAGTATAATCTGATTGAATTAGTGAATTTTATATAATTAATTAATTAGTTAACTTTTTTCATGAAATGTGCGATTATTTTGTGAGAAATTTTCTCATAAATTTTATGCATTTATACAATAATTATGAGATTTTAATCGTAAAAAGTCTTACAAACTCTCAATTTTAAACAAATACTTTAAAACACATAATAATATACAGAAAAATGGCAACAATTTTAATACAATACGAAAAGCCTTATGAATTAAATCAGATTCATAGCCAAAGTCAGTGATGCGGCAATTAAATAGCTAATAAACAAATAAAATGAAACAAAATTTTTTACCCACTACATACAATTTACTAACAAATAGCAATCAAAATGTTAAAAACTTATTTTAAAGTTATATAAAACTATTTTTTATGTGAATCTTCATTTAACTTGTCGTTCATATGTATTGTGCGAATGAAATACAACACAACAACTCATTGAAGCGATTATTTTAATCACAAAATGGGCTCAAAAAATGGATTACAAATTGATTCTCACAATCAATTCATACGTGAGTTCTGTGTTCAAGACTTTTGCCTTTAATAAGAAATTCCTTAACAATAACATTATAATTCATTTTTCCATTTCCACATTAATTCATGCATTCATACCTCACACTATACTACAAGTACTCAAAAAGTAATGGGAAATTAAAGCCAAAAATTTCATTTTAAAGACTTTGAAAAAACCATTTTTTATATAAAAATTATTAAATCAAATGTCATTTTACAGATGAGACTCGCTTTCTGACGTATATAAAAAATAACATATTTTTTGGGCTCAACTTATATTGTGTCTATAATACAATTGAATTGTGCAATCGATAGCAATATTGTTAATACGATATATAATAAGCCATAAGTAATAAGAAAATACATATAATTTCTTATAAATACAATAAATTAAATATAATATTATAACTGATTTGTTGTGTTATATAATATCAATGGCTAAGGAGTGGGAGAGAGAGAGAGAGAGAGAGAGAGAGAGAGAGACTGTATTGTGATGTATATGGGATCGGGAGAGTATAGGGAGGAAAGACATCCATAACAGTGGTATTCTGTCTAATATTATATATTGTATGCGACAGGTGTTCAATCAATGGATAGGTATAGTCTCTCGCAATCAATTGGAAAGCAATGCAATCCAATCATAACCTCTAATTCACCATTTTTTGCTAATACATTACTAATACCTCACCGAACCTGTAGGTGCTGTTCGCAGACATACTAATCCATTGAATGAAATTAAATTATTAAATTTCTATAATAATGTCTAATATTCAGAAATTCAATTTAAATCTCTATGACTTTCACTCTCACCGTTCAAGCGCTACTTTTTGAGTATAAAAAATTAAATCAAAAAATATATTCCTTAAAAAAGTGGGCAAAAATTAATATATATTTCAATTTTGTGCCCAAAAATTCATATTCACATATATATTATGTTTAATATTATAGCCATTTCTCGGCGAATATATTCCAATATTCTGTTCGCAAAGAATATACAGAATATTATTATAAGTCTGTATTATAGTGAGAGTAATAGTAAGTGGGAGAGAGAGAGAGAGAGAGAGAGAGAGAAATAAATGAAAAAATATAATACAATTTAACACATGATAGCGAAAAGCATTTTACTCGATATAATTCAAAATCACTCCCGAATGAGTCATCGCATGAAAATGAGATGGAAATACAGGCGCTCAGGCAGTGGTAGCACTTGGATGCAAACTAAGGGCTACGGCACCAGTAGTTATAGTGATGGAGAATCACTTACTCCATGTGCTCTCCATCTATGGCTATATATATTGTATGTTCAGTGATTTGAATAGAGAGAGAGAGAGAGAGAGAGAGAGAGAGAGACTCATTGCTAAGCAAAAACATTTGGCCATTAACTGGTCGGTGAGGTTAATAACAGCCAAAAACTACTTTCCCTTTATGTCTGGCGAACTGATAGCTCATAACAAAATGCACGAAAAATGTTGTGCGAGTAGTGGTGCCCACACTCTAGTTGTAGTGGACAGACATTACGATTACGACCCCTGAGCTCACGGCACGGGTATGTATAATGTATTGAACGGGTGGGTGGGGGCGCACATCAATACAAAAATCTTGGTGATTGATAGCTTATCAAACGTATGACACAAATATACAATCGTATAATACTCTGTGTCTGTTAAATGTGTAGACAATATAATCGTATGGTTTTTGTGTGTGGCTATAGTTTGCGACTACATTAAGTGGTATCATAAAAAATACTTAATTCAAAATCAATTGTACATCAATTGCTAAATATTATGGCATAAATAAAATTCATCGATACATTTCTCCTCTTATAATTAAAATTTATTTAATTTTTATGATTAAAAATCTTTTATTTAAAAATACAGTTTCTATTACTAAATAGGAAATTAGGGTCAAAATGATATGTTTTGATCATTCATTAGATGTATAATAAAAATACACTCCATTTGTGATGAGAGTATATAAGAGTGTAATGAGATTATTGGCTATATTATCGATGACCAGTGTATTGTCAGGTAAACTCATTAATGTCAGTCTCTCAGCATATAGTAGTATAATCAGACGCACCGGGCTGTTGGGGTCGCCTAGACATACACTACTTGCCAACGACTATAACAAAAGGTTATGCCATTGAGTGCATGGCTATCATTAAATATTAATATTGACGGACATATCGTGTGCAACGAAAATGTTTATTTAATCAGAAAATGAGAACTCGATTGCAATGAATGAATTGGAGAGTCAAATGAATGGTCACAATATTATATGTATAATAAATATACTGAATATATGTATGAAAACTAATAGATAGCGAGACTATTAGACGTACGGATAGATAGAGAAGTAGTAAACAAAAAATAAAAGCAAACTTTAATATCATTTGCTATCAAAATACGAGAATATTCTGTATTATGACTAATAAGTCGCGCTAACAGCTACTTTAACTGTTATTAAGTGTTGTGTCCAGATACATTTTGTTATTTTTACTATGACTTACAGTGTTTTGGAGATAACCTCAGATATATTGACGGTAATACATGAACCCGATGCATTTTCAATATTTTACACACAAAGTTATTGGAAATATTTTTGCTCACCTGTAATATAAAAAAATTAAAAATTATTAGAAAATTAGTCAAATAAAAGTTATTAAATTAGCATACAATTTAAATACACGATTGTCTACACGTATTAGCCCTGATATTATAAATATTTTTCAATACATAAGGAACTGTATTCCAGTGGAAATACAGTGAATATGTGTGCGCTTACTGAACATACCCTCCCCAAAGGCACCGAGAGTTGCAAAATATTATGTTAAGACTGATCACCGAAATTGAATATATATTTTGTTATTCAAAAGCCGGGGGAGAGACCTGTGTTTGGCGCTTATATACACTGTATGTTTACGCATATATTTTTGACGCCAAAAATTTTAATAAATTTTGATTTTTTATATAAAATATTTTTTCTCACTTTTACGACAAAATATTTAACGCCAAAAATAGTCGCCCAAAGATTTTTATGTATATATTTTGCTGTTTGTATATATTGTACACTAAAAATGCAAATCAGTGTCCAATCAGTATTCTTATGTGTTTTATGTATTGCAGTCATATTGTATGTAAAGCATGCATAACAACATAAAACTGGCAAAAAATTTACATTTGGATTCTTAGGCATAGCATTCAAAATATGTATATAACAAAAGTGAATCTGATTTTTGTGTGGATATTATATTCACGGGGAATGGTAGCCCAACGGACACATACATACACACTAACATCTGATATGCATTTGATTCAATGCATACATTTTTTTTCGTGTGCTTCAATTTTTATAATACTTGTTATTCAAGAATATTCTGTATTCAAGAATTTTTGTATAAATCGCATACATATGTATATACATTGTTTGGCATATCTAATATTCAACATTCAAAGTGACCAAAACATGAATATAAAAATGAATTGAAAAATTCCTGTCATTTTCAGAGCCGGAAAAATAAAAATACGAGAGAGAGAGAGAGAGAGAGAGAGAGAGAGAGAGAGAGAGAGAGAGCATTCAAGTTAAACATTATTTTTAATTACATAATATTATAGTAAATTTCCATTTCTAGAAATTTGTATTCACTTCATATATACAACTAGAAAGGTGTCCAAAAAGTTAAATATAAAAAATGGTATTTATTGTGTGTTTAGACTATAAGCCAAACTGCCCGAAGACTATGAGAAAAACAATTTTTATGCCACAAAAAAGTATTAAATCTTCTCTATTGTAGAAGATTTGCAAATGTTATACAAATACTGACCGTTAGTTTTGTACGTGAATTCAAATAACGACAAAAATATACAGATTTTCAATGACAGAGAAATAGTCAAAAATAATATTATATAAAATGCTTTTTAAAAATAGAAATTTCAATTTTGTATATTTCTATTCAGCGTAAAAAATTTGATGGAAATCCCTGATAACTGTCTGTCCCTTACAAATCACGGCTCGTTTTTTGACATTTAAAATAAAAACAAAACTTTTTGCAAAACATTTTTTTTATTAGATTGGGATTTGTTATCAAAAATTTATTTATTATATAAAATATGATTTCAATTACTAAAACATTTTCCGATAACTGTCTTATAAGGATAACTATGGGATAGACATATAGGATGTGGTCATTGAATACAATACTGTATTTCAATTACATATTGGAAATTGTTTTTCTAAAAAATTCAATTAAATCTGAAAATTGTTGATACCGTTGGAAATCGCTGTATATTTTACTTCCCTTTTATAAAAATATATACTGGTTATCAAAATCTTTGAGACTATTTCACAATCATTTCTACCATTAGGCTCATTGATAATAGACTATCATTAATAGTATTGAAGTTCATTATTATATCACAATTATTTTGTTCAAAACTAAAACTATTGATGTTTTAATGGCTATACATGACATTTTCAATCATGTTTTAGAAAACATTTATTTTGAGACAAAAAGATATTTCACAAACATTTTCATCTCATATTTTAAATTATATTTTAATAAAAAGTTTTCGCATTTTGTTTTTGTAAAAAACTATTTTATATTTAGTATAAAACTCCGATATAATAGCAAAAATCGCTTTAAATATAGAAATAGACAATCAATTGATAGTCAATCACATGAAACCATAAACTCATAAATAATATTTGTGTCCAAAAAAGTGTATCAATAAATAAATAAATGATTGTATAATAAATAAAAACTACATTTTCACACAACTATATGGCTCTCAATGAAAAATACCACAACATTTGCGAGACCATAGGTTTCCGCATCGATTGGTAAAAACATTTTAACATTAAATTTAAAAATATAAACTACACTGATACTAAATATGGACACAAAAAAACATACACATCAAAACCTCCAACAAAAATAATTCAACGAAAAATATTTTATTTGTAACCATAAGTGAAGTCTGTTTAGTAGGCATTCAATCGCCAAAAACTATCCCAAAAAATAATGTCTACCGAAAAAAATCTTATTATAAGAGACACTGAGATTAAAGGCACAGGTAGTCTACAGAAAGGAACTACTGTCTATGTTTTTTTTGGAGGGTACCGGTATGTTTTACTACTGTGGACCTAAATTTCTTACACACAGAGATCACAGTCAATGGTGTTGTAAATAAGTAGTAAAAATTGCATGCTAGCTACTATAATATGTATGAATAATACACTATTTGTGCAAAAAGCGTCACCATTTGATTATAATAATTATGGTTTCGTTACACTTATAAGAAAGTAGTAGTCGCCGGGACTCATGGTTAGCATAATAGCACCGGTAGGCCGAGTCTTAGGGGTTTGTATATACGCTGTGTGTGTGAAAGTGTCGCTCGTATCGTCTGCCTGTTTGCATGAATTGGTGGCACACATACCGGTCCCCTCTTAAGATGTATGTAAGAAAGAGAGTGTGTCTTATATGCCGAGAGAGAGAAAGAAAGAAAGAAAGAAAGAAAGAGAGAGAGAGAGAGAGAGAGAGAACTAGTAATTACTTTTCATTGAGGCATAACTCAAAGAATAAATAATAATATTATGAATACTACACAAAGCAATACACATATAACATGTAATCAATTGTTTTTATGTTGGCTTTTATTCATACGAGTATTTTTGAATGCATTTTCTCAGCGCAAATAATTTATGACATGTTTGTGTCGGATATTTATTTGAAAATTGATATCGAAAACAAAAATCAAATATTTAAGACTAGTTTTTATATTTATATGTGAAGTGGTATTGAGTTTAACCGCTTTTATTTGAATTGTATATTCAATGCAATCAATTACTGACTATTCATAACATTGTATTTAAAATATGTGAATAAAAGCTCATATAATACAAGTTAGTATTATATCATCACAAATACATATTATATTAGCAGAGACTTCACCATTAATGGTAGAAAATCACGCGATATTATGTGATATAAAAATGAATACAAATGTATTATACCATTCACGATGTAATGTCATTATATTATAAGTAGGGTTAAAATGTTTAACATTTAGGGTCTTAAAAGTTCACGAATTGATTGTCTGTTTGCGCGATACTATTGCTATAAAATCACTGATCATTAATCAAATCTCAAACTATTATCTATTTACATATGAAAACAAATTTGATATTTATTAGCCTGAAATATACCTAAGCAACTAAACAAATAATTCATAACTTTTAAATTTAATAAAAATTTTTAATTTACAAAAGTCTTACAAACTTTTTTGTGTACTAATTATCTGATTGGGAGAGAGAGAGAGAGAGAGAGAGAGAGATTAGATAATAAGAAAATATATAAGAAATACATATAATATTTCGATGACAACAACAACGGCTACTACTGTACGGGGGAAGGGAAGGGAAGTGTGTGACTATAGTCGGTGTCAAAAATGATATACTATTCGTAGGGAACACTCTATTATCAAATTGTGAGACACATTACTCAATAGGAGTACTGCCATAGGAGTGGGACTCCTGTTATGTTCACTCCAGTGATTGCCATTATATCCCCGTATAGTCCGTGTCTTATGAGAAATAAAAGCCCATTAATGGCATTAATGAAGACAAATTTAGATACAATGCTCAGGACCAATTTCGTGTCGAATCTCGAGTATATAATAGTGTGGAAAGCCTTTTAAAAAATATATACCCTTTTGTGAGCGCTATGTCTATACCCCAGCCGTTCATACACTAAAACGATAGCAACAACTGCTGTCTCACTAATCATGAAAATTATTTAACAAACTATAATGACTTGACATATGGGATACAACGTTAACCGTACAGCTCGTTAGCCCCCACTCCTAATGAGATGGCTTTCAAAATACTATTTCAATACTGTATATACTGTACCCGTTATATACTCTTTTAATAGACAATTGATGAATAGTGTAGAATTAACTAGGAACTTAATATTTGTTAGCAATATATTATTTTTATACATTATACAAATTAGTGTAATTACAAATTATTAATGTTTTTTGGTGTACATTTTGTATATGATAGCGAGTGTACACTATATCGTATGGGAAAGAGTTAAAAAGTCAGTAACTCTTAATGTCTACAATATTAATGACTATAATTTATATGTGATTTTGACTGATATTTATGTTTTTTGTACGAAAAGAATTGGTTTATAATTTATAATTAATATAAAACCAGAAGTAATATATGAGAGAAAAGTGTTGCAAAAACAACTTGATTTAATGCCTCGTGTATATTTAATATTTATTGATATTAATATTGACTTAATTAAATAGTTAATTATTACCTAAGTCCTTTTCATATAATCATTGAGTTAATAGAGTGTGGAAAGGGATTGACTACATGTCCCACAAATTAATCCCATGTAATTAAAACACAGCAAAAATATAAATATGTTTCGACATATTATGTGACAAAAAGCATAAAAATTATTTATTAATTAATTATTGAGATAAAAACTATTTTGTTATTTCATTAATAATAGAAATTATGAGAAAATTTTACTTTTAATCTAAATATTGACACAAAAATAGAAAGAGAGAGATATTAAACATAAAAACCGAAATGAGATCTAAAAATCAAACATAAATTATTGATAAGTAATAAAAGTCAGAGAGAGAGAGAGAGAGAGAGAGAGAGTTAGTGGTCAGACAGATGTAGGTTAGAGTTGAAGCAAAAAGTCCACAAAAAAGTCATTCATATAATTGCATTTTATTTAGCATTGTGTGCACCGGTATATGTGTTTTGCACGCATATGTATCCAAAAGCATACATAAATTAATGACAACTGTATGTATACCAGTGCCCATATACTCGCCAACGCAAATAAATGCACACAAAATAATAATATTGCGATACCTTTGGGAAATTTAAAGTATTCTGATGTATTATATTAGTAAAAGGGAACGGGAGGGTTAGGCGTTTGGGGGCAAAAGTCAGTGTCCACTACTACAGTGTTATATGCATATAACTATGGTATTTTATGACCCGGAATATATTGTGTATTACTAGACATTATATTCAATACAGAAATCTGTGTTCAATACGCGAACACTGTATGCAATAGTCATTCCCAACGCTATTCCCATAGAGAATGCATTCAACAGAGCTATGTATTAGTGTTATAAGACTCAAGAACTCCATCTATACATTGAATTTGTTGTCAAACACTTACATCCCAATCCCCTATCCAGAATTGAATAACATATACGCGATATTAAGTGTCCAAAAGTTTTTATTTGTTAATATATATAAGTTTATTATTCTTTATGCGACCTAAAAGTCGTCTTATATTATAGTTATTGAGATGTTTGTTAAGAAATCTCTCTCTCTCTCTCTCTCTCTCATCCATACGTGAGTTACCAAAAAGCTATTGAACATAAAACTTTTCAATCATTGAAATTATGATACGTTTTTTAAGGGAAATGAAAAATAGTAATTCATTTGTAACACACATACAGACTATCTGTCAGTGAGAATATTATAAAGTTTTTGATTATTGAAAAACACTGAAAATAATACAAACTTCTCGCAAATAGTCTCATAAATCAAGCGATGATGTGATGACCAGAATTCGTAACACTATTATAAAACTTGTATTTCTTTTTTGTATTCAATATTTATTTAATATAACAGCAAAAGAAATGTCTGTTTTTCTCAAAAGTGATGATAAATCGACGAATTATTTGTCAATACATTTCTCGGTATATATAAAAACTTTTCACTCAAATAATAGGCCCCAAAGTATATATGATTTTTAGGGGTTAATATTTAAGTATTAAATAATAATAAGTAATGTTTTTCCTATCAATTCATGAATCATGTGTTGTATGGTGTGAGGGATCGGGTGGGTATAAGCCCTCAACAAAATATGGACTATCAATACCCAGTGCCGGCTATTATACTTAACACCCTATTCCCGGTGAATGGGTATCAAACTTTCAAAATCTTATGATTATTATACGGTTTTGATGACAAATGTGTGCCCAAATAGCACCGTCAATTTAGGACTCAAATTGCATCTAAATATAGGTTATTGTCTTTCTCATTTTTGTAATATAATTCAGACAGTGAGAGAGCACATTTCAAAACCGTATATATTGAATATTACATTACATTTGATGAGAGAGAGAGAGAGAGAGAGAGAGAGAGAGAGAGCATATAGGGCTATGATAGAGGACCCACATATAGAAATGGCTGTAAAATACAATAAGTGATATGAAAAAAGCTGTTTCCAGAGGCACCGTACACTAGATGAGAGAGACTTACTGTACTTTTTTAGTGAACATAAATTACCAAGAGTGTCAGGTCAAATATATTGCATTAGAATTACACTTAAAATAATACATTGTTTCGTATATTTCAGTTCAATTTATATCATATGAAAGATGAGAGTCATTACTAGTATAATACATAATAACGACACAATTATCGCTAAAAAATAATGAATTTTTAGTTTTTTGTTTTTCAGTATACCTACAGTATTATCACACATAGATGTATGGATAGATTTATACGGGGTATAAATGGATAAAATTTGAATGTTTAATTTTGAAACATGGATATCAATGATATACTCATAAAAACAGTGATTTAGACCCCGACAGTAGCACCGGGAGAGTGCAAATCGACAGTCTCTCACTCAGACACACATGCAATCCATTATCATTTGGATAAATAAATTGCTATTTTTTTGGGTATATATCTCTCGCTAATGATTTGTTTGACTGACTATTCATGTGATATATACTGAGTTTTATACTAAAAGCACTCAATTTTATGGTTATTTTATTTGAATTAAAAAATTCGTCTCTATTTTATAAATGATAGACAAATGATATATTGAATAGTCTTATGGCGTGTTTGGTATGCATTTAGTCGCTTATATCAAAGCCTAGGTTTAGGTGCAACCGGCGATTGAATTGAATAATATTCAAGTATTACTACTCAATATATACAAGTGTGTGGTGTATGTGCTCGAGCATTGGCCAGTTAGCTTAAGTTTTAGACTATCGGGGTCTCTCTCTTACAAAGCCATTAGGCATAACTCTCCTGTAAATCAGTCAAACTTGTAATACAATCATATCGTGCGGAGCAACAGTACCGACACTTTCCAATCGCTCCCTTTCCCCAATCGTAGGCATCCCCCTATCACTTACCGTCGATATTAACGGAGAAAAAAGTTAAGATTTCCATACATTAGTCAGTCATAGGGAACGGGAGAGAGAGAGAAATGATATACTCATAAAAACAGTGATTTAGACCCCGACAGTAGCACCGGGAGAGTGCAAATCGACAGTCTCTCACTCAGACACACATGCAATCCATTATCATTTGGATAAATAAATTGCTATTTTTTTTGGGTATATATCTCTCGCTAATGATTTGTTTGACTGACTATTCATGTGATATATACAGAGTTTTATACTAAAAGAACTCAATTTTATGGTTATTTTATTTGAATTAAAAAATTCGTCTCTATTTT
The DNA here is from genome assembly GCA_905397405.1 of Oppiella nova. Lineage (NCBI taxonomy): Eukaryota > Metazoa > Arthropoda > Arachnida > Sarcoptiformes > Oppiidae > Oppiella > Oppiella nova. The sequence goes on from CAJPVJ010000258.1 coordinate 23,472, forward strand.
ATAAATGATAGACAAATGATATATTGAATAGTCTTATGGCGTGTTTGGTATGCATTTAGTCGCTTATATGAAAGCCTAGGTTTAGGTGCAACCGGCGATTGAATTGAATAATATTCAAGTATTACTACTCAATATATACAAGTGTGTGGTGTATGTGCTCGAGCACTGGCCAGTTAGCTTAAGTTTTAGACTATCGGGGTCTCTCTCACAAAGCCATTAGGCATAACTCTCCTGTAAATCAGTCAAACTTGTAATACAATCATATCGTGCGGAGCAACAGTACCGACACTTTCCAATCGCTCCCTTTCCCCCAATCGTAGGCATCCCCCTCTCACTTACCGTCGATATTAACGGAGAAAAAAGTTAAGATTTCCATACATTAGTCAGTCATAGGGAACGGGGAGAGAGAGAGAGAGAGAGAGAGAGAGAGAGAGATTGAAAGTATTTATTCAATTGCGTGCAGTTTTGGCTAAAATTAATGTTCACTTATTTTATACTAATATTAAGTAGATTTATATCAATATATAAAAGTACAGTATATTATATGTGAGTACACTTGGAGTTCATGGGGTGTGCACTGGTAGTACAGCCCAAACATCAAATATATTTTTACTCTTAAAAACAGTAAATATAATTAAAAAGTAAAAAGTTATTTATAAATATAAATAGAAAAATGATATTTTAATACCTTTTATGTTGTTGTTTATGTGGTTTTTATATATGTGAATAGTTTGCACAAACAATTGAACAAAAACAAAATCACTGCAAATGATTAACAAGGTATCAAAAATAAAAAATAAAACCAGAATATAATGAATGAGTTTATGCATAAAAACTACTAAAAAACAAAACAAAACAAAATACTCTGCAAACTAAGCGCTTAATTCATATGATATGTGAATTAATGTATGAATTAATTGCACCGAAAAGGTGTTTAATTTTGCTTTTTTTAAATAATAAAAAAGTTTTCATAAGTTTTTTTTGCTGATGGTTTAGAGATTTTTAATGCCTTTTAATGGTTGTGTTGAATATGTTATGCATAATATGTTTTTAATATTAATGATGTGTTTTATATATTGATATCAAACACCATATTTTAATAACCAAATGCATGAATGAATGAATTTTTTAGATAAACATATTTATTCTGGCATTTAATTTAAACATATAATCACCCGAACAGGTGTTGATTCAAAAAACTGAGCCTGCACCTTATGCAGTAAGTTAATATATTATAAATGAACCATTTTTGAATGTCTATCAAAAAAGTAATATGTATGATAAAATACAGTATAATATGTTTATAATTATTAAGCTAAATGTTTATTTTTGTATCATTTTGGCTGCAATTTTCGAAAAATGTTTATTTCAATTAAATTGCAAAAAAGTTTTGTTTTGTATTTTTGCAAAAACTATCACAAAATCACTGCAAATGATTAACAAGGTATCAAAAATAAAAAATAAAACCAGAATATAATGAATGAGTTTATGCATAAAAACTACTAAAAAACAAAACAAAACAAAATACTCTGCAAACTAAGCGCTCAATTCATATGATATGTGAATTAATGTATGAATTAATTGCACCGAAAAGGTGTTTAATTTTGCTTTTTTTAAATAATAAAAAAGTTTTCAAAGTTTTTTTGCTGATGGTTTAGAGATTTTTAATGCCTTTTAATGGTTGTGTTGAATATGTTATGCATAATATGTTTTTAATATTAATGATGTGTTTCATATATTGATATCAAACACCATATTTTAATAACCAAATGCATGTATGAATGAATTTTTTAGATAAACATATTTATTCTGGCATTTAATTTAAACATATAATCACCCAAACAGGTGTTGATTCAAAAAACTGAGCCTGCACCTTATGCAGTAAGTTAATATATTATAAATGAACCATTTTTGAATGTCTATCAAAAAAGTAATATGTATGATAAAATACGGTATAATATGTTTATAATTATTAAGCTAAATGTTTATTTTTGTATCATTTTGGCTGCAATTTTCGAAAAATGTTTATTTCAATTAAATTGCAAAAAATAGTTTTGTTTTGTATTTTTGCAAAAACTATCAGTATAATATGTTTATAATTATTAAGCTAAATGTTTATTTTTGTATCATTTTGGCTGCAATTTTCGAAAAATGTTTATTTCAATTAAATTGCAAAAAAGTTTTGTTTTGTATTTTTGCAAAAACTATCTGTTAATGTCTATCAAATTAATTAATTGCAATTTTATTATTATTATATTTTACTATTCTGTAAAAACAAATGTATATAATTTATACTGTATATGAAATATTTTTTGATGTATTTTTGCAAAAACTATCTGTTAATGTCTATCAAATTAATTAATTGCAATTTTATTATTATTATATTTTACTATTCTGTAAAAACAAATGTATATAATTTATACTGTATATGAAATATTTTTTGTGGACTACACTTTACATTTGTCTATCATTTTTAATAATTATAAATGTTTTAACATTTAACATAAGTTTTTGTGTTATTTGAAACATTTTGTCATTAATTTCAATCACACTTAATTTTGTGTCACATATTTCTATGTCTCTAATTGTTTCATACAAATGCACTAAAAATGTGAAAACAAAAAATATTTTGCAGAATAAATTCAAAAAATATTATTATTATTTATAATTACTAAAATATTAGAAAAAATATATGTTATATTGAGTAAAATATTGTCTATATAATATTGATTTTAAATTTTTAAAATATAATTTTTTGACCATTTCGCAATGGAAATATTAAATTAAATTTTTTCTATCAGTAATAAAAAAGATTTATTTGTCTGCGAATGAAAAAATGCGAGTAAATAATCAAATCTGTAAAACACAATATGTTTTACGCTTTTTACGTCAAAAACTATAGTAAAAAACGTATTTTATATTATTAAACACTATAAGACATATAATGGGCAGTAGTGAGAGTCGGAGGGGGGACAGGCAGCTTAAATTATTAAGCATCGGTATGTATGTACTATTTTGTCGCACAGAATATACTATTATATGAACGGCAAAAATCTAAAGTCATTTGAAACTCGCAAAAATCAAAATTGAATTGAATTCTAGTCATTACGAGAGACTCACGAGAGAGAGAGAGAGAGAGAGAGAGAGAATCAATTTAATGTATTTTTGCAAAAACTATCTGTTAATGTCTATCAAATTAATTAATTGCAATTTTATTATTATTATATTTTACTATTCTGTAAAAACAAATGTATATAATTTATACTGTATATGAAATATTTTTTGGACTACACTTTACATTTGTCTATCATTTTTAATAATTATAAATGTTTTAACATTTAACATAAGTTTTTGTGCGTTATTTGAAACATTTTGTCATTAATTTCAATCACACTTAATTTTGTGTCACATATTTCTATGTCTCTAATTGTTTCATACAAATGCACTACAAATGTGAAAACAAAAATATTTTGCAGAATAAATTCAAAAAATATTATTATTATTTATAATTACTAAAATATTAGAAAAAAATATATGTTATATTGACTAAAATATTGTCTATATAATATTGATTTTAAATTTTTTAAATATAATTTTTTAACATTTCGCAGTGGAAATATTAAATTAAATTTTTTCTATTAGTAATAAAAAAGATTTATTTGTCTGCGAATGAAAAAATGCGAGTAAATAATCAAATCTGTAAAACACAATATGTTTTTCGCTTTTTACGTCAAAAACTATAGTAAAAAACGTATTTTATATTATTAAACACTATAAGACATATAATGGGCAGAAGTGAAAGTCGGAGGGGGACAGGCAGCTTAAATTCTTAAGCATCGGTATGTATGTACTATTTTGTCGCACAGAATATACTATTATATGAACGGCAAAAATCTAAAGTCATTTGAAACTCGCAAAAATCAAAATTGAATTGAATTCTAGTCATTACGAGAAACTCACGAGAGAGAGAGAGAGAGAGAGAGAGAGAGAGAGAGAGAACATTTGTGTCAACAGTAGCCAAATGTTTATTGAAGTCAAAATAATATTAAAGTAAAAAATGGCAAAACATTTCAACTGCATCAATTGATCGAGTGATGCACTCATTCGTATTGAATGACTTGTGAAGTCCAGTTCCCATCGACACCGCGAGTGATACAGACAGAGAGAGAGAGAGAGAGAGAGAGAGAGAGAGAATCAATTTATAACACAAATAGTAAAACTTTTTTCTTAACTATAAGAGAGTGTATAAAATGAGTGCCAAAAATAAAATAAATTCCTTAAACACTATGTGTTTTGTGTTAATAGTGTGTATGGAGTGAGTGATGTGTATATACACTATCGGGTGCCAGTAATGTGACGTCCAGATGCTCTCACCCGCACTCATAGGCATACCATTCCTCTAATATACCGCCGAAAAAAGTCTAAATCACACTTTGAATTAACGGTAAAGTATAGCACAGGGAGTGAATAATAAGGGGGGCTGACAGTGTGTGGAACTGGTGGTGGTAGTAGTTGTTAGGTATGACTAAAATATAGTATACAAATAAAATATACTGAATTTTCAATGGGAGGCATATGTTTGTGCAATGAAAAAAATTTATATAAATTATTGTAAACTTTAATATTGTTTCAACAAAAAAGTCAAAAATTGTTTATTTAATAGCGTTTTCACACATTATTATACGAATAGTATATTAAAGTCATAGCCTATGTGTGAATATATTTATGCCTTTGTCTGGTGTGTTATGTTTGAAATGTTTTGCCATTTTTTACTTAAATATTATTTTGACTTCAATAAACATTTGGCTACTGTTGACACAAATGCTCTCTCTCTCTCTCTCTCTCTCTCTCTCTCTCACTCACTCACTCACTCACTCAGAGTTTTATTCAAGAAATAAGTGGGAATTACATAAAAAATTGGGATTTTGAGGCAAATGTGTCCATTGAGTGTCATTAACACCAAACACTCCGGTTGTCTCTCTCTATCCACTATCGCACGGCCAGTACGACGACTGGCCATACAGATTGGGAACCAGGCATTGGACAGTATACACGGGCACCAGTACTTAAATATATTGCACACACCATTTATATAACACGAGTGATCAGGGAGAAAACAGTGTGAATGAGAAATATATATTGAATGAAATATTGGTCTCAAAAAACTGCATCAATTGATCGAGTGATGCACTCATTCGTATTGAATGACTTGTGAAGTCCAGTTCCCATCGACACCGGGAGTGATACAGACATAGATATTCTGGACGTCTAAACAGTGTTGGCATTGATCGACACCAACACTCCTACCCATTGGAGACACATATTAAGCGCTACACAAAAATTCTGTTCACATTATACACACTATTATTATATTATATAACAGTAGAGACCGTAAGAAAAAGTATAATATTATAGAGAATTCTCTGTGTATTGACTGCCCTTTTAATGCAATAATATTTTTCGAGAAAAATTCTGTTTTCCGCTGACTCTTAGGATAAAAGTTTTTTTCTTATTATGAAAAATATTCAGTAATTTCGTCGGATATAGTGTTCACTTCTACAGCCATACAGATATGTATTCATTGAACTGAAAGTAATTCTTATGGCAGACGAAGAAATATATATTTAATAATAATTTATTGAATAAATATTTCTAATAAGTTATTATTGGAGAGTAAAATATATATATCGAGTAATAAGTTTTGTGATAAGAATTTATACCAAGAAATGTAGTATTATTAGTATTAATATATAAATTATATATATTGGTGAAATCATAAATAAATATATTTTTAGATTTTATTTTTATCTAATATAATAAAGAGTTTACTGTATATTCATTGGGCAACGAGTTTATGGTATTTATATTGATTTCGAGATGAATTAAATTGTATTATTATATCAATGCATTTAATGTCACAACAAAATTACTGAGACTATAGATAGTGAGTGAATAGATAAAAGATTATATATATTTTTCAGTACAACAGATAAGTACTTAAATCATAAAATCACAAACATATCGATGAAATTCATATGAAAAATACAGTGAACTTAAAGAATCGGTTCGCAGAATATTCTTGTCGTATATATAAAAGAGTAGCTATTTTTGAGCAAAAATATATTCTTTTGATTGCATGAGTGAACAGGAAATGTATTTAATATATTATATTATACTAGTATACTGGACATTGTACACAAAATATCTCTACCTACTGGTGCCTCTCGAGTCAATTATACCGATAAATAAGTCACCGAAAAAAGTCAGTATAAACTCAAAAACCAATAGTCCTTATGTTTGTGATTCACAATTCTCTAGACTTTTAAGAAAATGATTTTTTTCTGGTGAAGTATTTTTTCTATACTCAAGATATTCCGTAATTCTATTATAAAATAGTCTCTCAATTGCAATGAGAATAGAGATTAAAGTTTACAAAAAAATAACTTATTTAATATAAAAAATTTATTTTACATCCAAAACAAACATCTATTTGTGTAATCAGACAAAGATATGTACTTTAATTTTCTGGGAGTTTCTCTAAGAGGCTCATGAATTAAAGCAAATAATATTAGGAATATTGCGGATATTCTATGTATTATTCTGGGTATGAATTCCCAGCAGTGAATGGACTGGACTTTGGGGTCCATTGGATCGGTGGATGGCATGCAATGACTGTTCATTAAATGTAATGCAATGCTAAACACGTATACATAG
>CAJPVJ010000259.1:0-16198 GCA_905397405.1 Oppiella nova
TATTCTAATGGACAGGAATGGCGTATTGAAGCTAGCAGATTTTGGTCTGGCTAAGGTGGTAGAAGGGTCGGTGACGGTGACACATACATCAGGAGTAGGCGCCGATTTTTATAGGGCGCCCGAAGTTGGTAAAGGTTGGGGTTCTCACTACAAACAGTCCGCCGATATTTATAGCTTGGGTATGTGCGGCCAAAAAATATTTGTCTATAACCTGTAAGTGTGCTTGTTCATTTAGTTTTAAAGGTAGTAAATATAGTATAATAAATGTTTTTATCATTCGCACAGTTTATCCGAAGCAAATGTAACTGGAAGGATTCAAACTTTGCGCGATATTATAAATAAAATGATCACGGTTAGATTTAATGCTCGACCAAAAAGTAGACGACTGCTAGAAATGCTGAGCGAAATTGAGCCAGTTGATAGTGAAACAGTTTTGGCCGAGTACCTGGATTATACTGATGAGTTACAAAATAAACACAAAAATCTGTATACATACATATCCATCAAAATTGATAATCTAGTAGCAAAATATTTGATTTAAATGATATTATTATTAGAATTTAAATATATTTATTTGACAAATAAAAACTGAGCAGTAAATGGTATTTTACTAAATAATGAATTTTATATTTACATAATAAATGATATAAAAATTGCAAGGATTAGTCAATTTTATACATATCCAGAGGGTCAATGACTGTAGAAAAAGTTATATTGAATAATTAATTAATATTGTTTATTCTTGATAAGTTTGGTTAACACAAATGAAAGTGACTCGCAAAGGATCACAGGTTTACGCGATAAAATGAACCAGCTCATTCATCTCAAACCCTTTAGTAGACCAAATGGTGTGAAACTGTTGGTAATGTTGAGCAAAATTGATAAAATATATAATAAAGAAGTTTTTCATAAATATAAGGATTATGAAGGAGTTTTGAATAATCACAAATATCTTAAACAATTTGTATTAACCAGGTTTAATAGCCTAAAATAAATTACATGGTTTAGATAATAGTTAAATCATATTTTATTTAATTATTTATAAAGTAAAATTGTTGTTAATTATATTTTTAAAAATAATTATACAGTTCTCATTTTAATTATGTTCGAGATTGTGTAAATAAATAAATTATTAAAAATGTGTAATATTGGCATTATTATCGGTTGAATTTAATTAATTGTTATCTCATACTCTTAGGAAACCAAAACTATTTATCAAAATATTGAGTAAAAGTGTTACGTATTTTATGATACAATATTAAATATCAAAATTGTAAAATTTTGCTTAGTGTATTTAATTTAGCAAATCTTTTTTAATTATTTAAATAAAAATATGTCAAATAGAAACTTATAACAAATTTTAGTTATCTGTAAGTTATTTTGTAAAATACTGTACCGGAAATCACTAGTTCCGGTAATATAACGGTAATTGCTATTATCATGCTCATTATTTTGTTGTTTATTATTGATATAAAAGTAATAACTCTTCCTTCTTATAATTACATTTAACGTATGAAATACTTAAAACTAAATGTTTGATAAAATTACGACAAATATCTGTATATAAGAGAAAAATTTTATGTTAAATATTTGGTTAGAAAATTGACTCAATATGAGTGCTAATGAAAACAACATTGATAATGAATTAAAAGCACAATTGACCGAAACAAACAAAATAGGATCTGGACAATTTGGTTCGGTTTACAGAGTAACCAAGGACCATAGCAAATATGCTCTCAAGGAAATCCAATTGACAGGTATTGTAATTTATTTACAGTATTATAATTTATATAATAGTTACAAAAGGTTTTATTATAATTAAAATGACTGTTAACTACAGAACAACTGAATGAAAATGAGAAGAAATATCTCAGAGAGCTGTCAATCATGAAAGAGCTGAAAAACAGCCATGTGGTCGGGTATGTCATGTCGTGGACTACACCCACCGTTATATACATAATGATGGAGTTGTGTGAATGCGATCTCAATGTATTGATTGAGTCAATGACAGCCATATTTAAATGCGCCGACAATGTAGAGCCCAACCATTTCGAGTACTTCGTGTCGTATCATATATTTCATGAGATAGCACAGGGAGTCCATTATATTCACACCCAAACACCCCCTGTAATGCATCGGGACCTTACGCCACCAAATATTCTGATGGCCAGCGACGGTAGTTTGAAGCTAGGTGATTTTGGGTTGGCTAAAGTTAGGGACAAAAGGTCGATGACAAACACGGGAGGCAACGAGACTTATATAGCGCCTGAAGTTAGCGAATCTACAAGTAACCACCACTACAATGAATTGTGTGATATGTATAGCCTGGGTATGATTGGACAGACAGTTTTTATATGCGATTTGTGAGTATAATTAATTCTATACTAGACTTAAATTTTAAATAATGTACTAGCTTTTAATCTTAATAAGTTTGGCGATACCAAATGAAAGTGACTCGCAAAGGATCACAGGTTTGCGCTATATAATAAACAAGCTCATTCACCGCAAACCTAAGAAAAGACCAAATAGTGTGAAACTGTTGGAAATGTTGAGCAAAATTGACAAAATAGATGATAAGAAAGTTTTGGATGAATACAACGATTATGAAAATGGTTTAAACAATTCCCATAAATTTCAGCGGGCAACGAAACTTATATAGCGCCTGAAGTTAGCGAACCTAAACGATTACGCCACCACTACAATGAATTGTGTGATATGTATAGCCTGGGTATGATTGGACAGACAGTTTTTATATGTGATTTGTGAGTATAATTAATTCTATACTAGACTTAAATTTTTATAATTTAAATAATTAACTAACTTTTAATCTTGATAAGTTGAGGATACCAAATGAAAGTGACTCGCAAAGGATCACAGGTTTGCGGAATATAATGAACAAGCTCATTCATCGCAAACCTAATAGTAGACCAGATAGTGTGGAACTATTGAAAATGTTGAGCAAAATTGACAAAATAGATGATAAGAAAGTTTTGGATGAATACAAGGATTATGAAAATGGTTTAAACAATTCCCATAAATTTCTAAATCAATTTGTATCCATCAGAATTAACAAACTAAAGTAAGTTAATTATTTAAATAATAATAGGGAATTCATGTTTAACTTAAGTATTTGTATAAAAAAATTGTTGTTAATTTTATTTTTATAAAATAATTATTTATCATTTTAATTATGGTTAGATAGAATAAATAATTAATTAATTAAAAATGTGTACTATTATTATCATCATCCGGTAGATAAATTGCAATAATATTTTATCTCTCACTATATTTATCAAATTATTGAGTAAATGAGTTGTATTTGTATAATAAATCCATTAAACATTAATTGAACAATTTTATTTAACTTATTTAATGTAGAAAATTTATTTTAATTATTTAAGTATAAATTTATAAGATTAATATTTATTAAAAAAAAGTTTAGTTATCTCTACGTTATCTAAACAATTTATTCTGTGAAATATAATGAATCACTATTTCCGGCAATATTATTGCTATTATCAGTCTCATTATATTTATTATGTTTATTATTGTAATACAGGTAATAATAGCTAATTTCTTCTCATAATTGCCATAAAGGTATGAAGTAGATTTAATAAGTAAATATTGATAAAGATTACCACAAAAAATGTCTAAATGTCTACAGTATATAAGTGCTAATTATTTGTTCATTTCATATAATACAGTATTTGTAAAGAAAACCGAGTCAATATGAGTGACAATCAAAATATTTGTGATGAGGATTTTCAAACATTTACGAACCAATTGACAGATGGACTAATAATAGGAACTGGATCATATGGAAAAGTTTATAAAGTGACCAAGGACCAAATTAATTATGCTTTCAAGGTGATTCAAATTGAAGGTATTAATACTATATTATCTAATGTTATTTAAAATGTATTGTAATACTAGTATATCATGAAAAAAGTGTTAAACATTTAATAAAAACATACTAGTATATAATTATATACTCTTAATGTTATCTAATTATTCATTAGCAGACCAATTGAACCCTGATGAATTGACTGCTGATGAACTGAGAGAGTTGTCAAATTGGGCTCTACATTGTCGGCGCATTTAAATATGGCTGTCATTGACTCAATCAATACATTGAGATCGCATTCACACAACTCCATCATTATGTATATAACGGTGGGTGTAGTCCACGACATGACATACCGCACCACATGGTTGTCGTTCAGCTCTTTCATGATTGACACCTTTTCTCTGAGATATTTCTTCTCATTTTCATTCAGTTGTTCTGTAATTAACAGTCATTTTAATTATAATAAAACCTTTTGTAACCATTGTATAAATTATAATACTGTAAATAAATTACAATACCTGCCAATTGGGTTTCCTTGAGGGCATATTTGATATGGTCCTTGGTCACTTTATAAACTTTTCCATATGATCCAGTTCCTATTTTGTTTGTTTCGATCAATTGTGCTTTTAATTCATCATCAAAGTCGGTTTCATTAGCACTCATATTGACTCCAATTAAACTCAGCAAACGTTTAAACCTTTTACTAGTATAACATAATACAGTATAATAGTAATAGATACCAGAATACCTGGTTATTTATTAACAGTTACTGTCAATTCCATGGATTCACTGATTGTAACCAAGAAAACAATTATTTCGAAAATAATTATTACAAACAAAATGATAACAATGAATAATAGTATATACGGTAAATATAGTAATAAAATTAATTATTACTAATAATTCACACAATTAAGTTAATTGAATTAACCCTAAAATTCTTTAATTTATTTATATTGTAAATTAATTTGATTAATAAATAAAATATATGTATGTAACATGACTGACTATGTAAGAATTATTTTTAAATTAACATTAAATTTATTATTACTGTAAACTGTAAACAAATTACAATGCATAGTATTTTGTATTTACTTTAAAGTTTAAACTGTAGTCATAAACTTTTATAACCAAAAAAATCTGTGTCATATTATTTTTGTATATTTTCATATTAAATTAAATACGCTAAATAAAATTTTACAATTAATATTTGATAATTTAATAAATGTATTTTGTAAATATATAACACTTTTACTCAATAATTAAATAAGTATTTTATAGTAAATTCTTCAGAGTATGAGATAAAAAAATATTGCAATTTATTTACCGGATGATGATAATAATAATACACATTTTTAATTAATTATTTATTCTATCTAACCATAATTAAAATGATAAATAATTATTTTATAAAAATAAAATTAACAACAATTTTATTATACAAATATTTAAGTTAAACATGAATTCCCTATTCTCATTTAAAAAATTAACTTACTTTAGTTTATTAATTCTGATGGATACAAATTGATTTAGAAATTTATGCGATTTGTTTAAACCATTTTCATAATCCTTGTATTCATCCAAAACTTTCTTATCATCTATTTTGTCAATTTTGCTCAACATTTTCAATAGTTCCACACTATCTGGTCTACTATTAGGTTTGCGATGAATGAGCTTGTTCATTATATTCCGCAAACCTGTGATCCTTTGCGAGTCACTTTCATTTGGTATAACCAAACTTATCAAGAATAAACAATATTAATTAATTATTTAATATAATTTAAAGTTATATAATAAGTTATATACAAAAAATCATACTTTAATATTATTTGATATAGTGTAATTTATACTCACAAACCACATATAAAAACTTTCTGTCCAATCATACGCAGGTTAAACATATCTCACAATTCATTGTAATGATGATTTGCCTTACGATCACTAACTCCCGGCGCTATATACGTTTCCCAACCCACCCTTACAGTGTTTGTCATTGACTCTTTGGTTATGTATATAATACTAATTATTATTATTCACTAATACTTGCAATTTTTATATTATTTATTATGTAAATATAAAATCATTATTTAGAAAAATACCATTTACTGCTCAGTTTTTATTAGTCAAATAAATATGTTTAAATTGTAATAATACCGTGTGTCCATTATGTTACTCGCGGATTGGAGAGCTTATTACTTCAAAACTAAACTAGATAGAAAATTTAACTAAACGTGATTTAAAAGAGGAAAGTATAGCATTTTATAATAACTATTAATCAAATCTGAGCTAGTTCAATTAATAATTTATTTATAAGCAATCTTACAGACAAGGGTTACAGGTACAATCAAGAGAGCTAGATGAAAACTTATTATTATGATTTTCTTGACAAAAGTATGATCTTTCATATGCACCCGGTATCATTTCATTCTGATGTCTGGCTCTTCCAAAACTTGCACTTGAATTTGACTGTCTTCAATGGAAAAATACATGGAGCTTATTTTAAGCTTTAATTTATTGTAAACGATAGTACCTAGGTAAATGTCTTCAATCGTAAAGTTAAAGTGGTTGCGATTAGCTTTCGATCGAATCATATATTATTTGTCTAGGTGCTTTGGTTCTTGCACAATTTTCATTTGAGTCAAAAACTACAAATCCCATTTAAAGCAATACTTTACATATGGAAAACCATTATAAAAGATATGAAATGTAGTTTTTGACTCAAATGAAAATTGTGCAAGAACCAAAGCACCTAGACAAATAATATATGATTCGATCGAAAGCTAATCGCAACCACTTTAACTTTACGATTGAAGACATTTACCTAGGTACTATCGTTTACAATAAACTAAAGCTTAAAATAAGTTCCATGTATTTTTCCATTGAAGACAATCAAATTCAAGTGCAAGTTTTGGAAGAACCAGACATCAGAATGAAATGATACCGGGTGCATATGAAAGATCATACTTTTGTCAAGAAACTCATAATAATAAGTTTTCATCTAGCTCTCTTGATTGTACCTGTAACCCTTGTCTGTAAGATTGCTTATAAATAAATTATTAATTGAACTAGCTCAGATTTGATTAATAGTTATTATAAAATGCTATACTTTCCTCTTTTAAATCACGTTTAGTTAAATTTTCTATCTAGTTTAGTTTTGAAGTAATAAGCTCTCCAATCCGCGAGTAACATAATGGACACACGGTAGTATCATTTAAATCAAATATTTTGCAATAGATCAATTTTGGTGGATATGTATGTGTACAGATTTTTGTGTTTATCATTTCGTAACTCATCAGTATAATTCAAGTACTCGGCCAAAACTGTTTCATTATCAACTGGCTCAATTTCGCTCAGCATTTCTAGCAGTCGTTCACTATTTGGTCTAGTTTTAAATTTGACAGTAATTAGCTTGCTAATAATATCGCGAAAACTTGTAATCCTTGGCGATTCTTCGGGATTTGATTCACTCAACCTGTAAAACATTATAAACTAATTAATTAACTAGTAAATAACTTAATATATTTTAATTCAATACTCACAAATTAAATATAAAAATGACCTCGCCAATCATACCCAAACTGAACATATCGCACAACTCGTTGTAGTGATGATTATTACTACTATGACTCACCTCAGGTGCTATAAACTTCTCTGAACCGACACCGGCCGTGTGAGTAATCGATCTTCCGGATTTAGTGATCGTGTCCGACAACACTTTAGCCAGGTCAAAATCTGCTAGCTTCAATTTGCCATCACTGGTCATTAGTATATTAGTTGGCTTAAGGTCCCGGTGCATAATCGGAGGATCCTGACTATGTATATAATGGACTCCCTGTGCTATATCATTGAATATAGTGAACGACACGAAGTACTCAAACTGGTTGGGCTCCACATTGTCTTTAATCTTAAATATGTCTGTCATTGACTTAATCAATACATTGAGATCGCATTCACACAACTCCATCAATATGTACGTGAAGTGCGGTGTCGACCACGACTTGATATACTTCACCACAATATCATAGTTGTTGAGTCTCTTCATGACTGACATCTCTCTGAGATATTTCTTCTTATTTTCAATCAATTGTTCTGTAATTTAGATTTATATAAATATTTTTTAATTTATATTAAAATGAGTTAGCCCTACCTAGCATCGGGATCACTTTAAGAGCAACATGTTGATTATGAGCCGAGGTCACTTTGTAAACGGTGCCATAATCACCAAATCCCAGCTCTTTTGCTGTCATTTGTGTTGTGTCCCAATCGACCGCTTGTGCGACAATGGCTTTCAATTCCCCATCAAATCCACTCCATTCACATTCACCGGCACTCATGTTCACTATAATATAATAATTATACTTTTAACTGACAATGTGGTCAACTCTGCATAATATACACAATTTTATTAATATTTACTTTTAAGTATAATATATTTCATACATTAAATGTAATTGTGAAAACAATACCTTTGTATCAATCATAAACATAGCAAATAAAATGAGATAATAAAAATTACGGCAATATTACCGGTAGTGGTTATTCATAGTATTTCACTGAATTAATTCTATAGATAACGAACTGATAATTAAACTTTATAAATTTTAATTGGATTTGTGAAATTACAAATAAACTAAGTATCATTTAGCCATTAATGTTTTAGTATTGTATTACGTAAAATACATAACACTTTTACTCAATTTAATAAATTACTGAGGTAAATGTAAATGATACCAATGTATAATATACTGGTATCAATCGAAAATAATAATAATATAATTTTTTAAATTGACATTAAAACTCCAATCACTAACTTTAAAAATACAACACATAATATAAAAAGCAACAATCCTATTAAAATATTAATTAATGTATTTTTGATTTGATAAATAATTGAAATTTTATTTTCACATAAAAAATAAATATATACATATAAGTGTTTTTAAATACGATATTGTTTAACTATTTAATGTTAATTTCAGTTGATCATTCTGGTGGATAAGTATTTAGCCAGATATTTATGGTCAATTTCAAGCAAATCATCTTTGTATTGTGAATAGTCACTGAAAACTAGATCATTAATAACATTTTCAGTTTCATTTAACATTTTCAACAGTTCCTCGCTAGTTGGTCGACTAGTAAATTTAACCGTGCACAATTGAATTATAATATCGCGTATACTTTGAATCCGTTTAGATTCAGTGGCCTTTGCTTCTAATAAGCTGTGAAAACAATTCAAACAATTATTATACTATTTTTAAAATTAATTCTGGACCTAAATTGTATTGCCCTGAATTTTAGTTACTCCAAATCACACTTTATTGAGATTTACATTTATTGCTAGTGTTATAATTAATATAACAAATATTTGTCAATCATAATAGATAGTGTGACCGAGTGTAACTCAATTTATGAATAACAGAATGTGTTCAAAATGAAAATTTTCAACTGTAGACAATATATATAATATATATATACAATATATAAACACTTACAGGTTATAGATAAATATTTTCTGGCCGCACATACCCAGGCTATACATATCGGCCGACTGTTTGTAGTGAAGATTAGGCGAACTTTGGCCAACTTCGGGCGCTCTATACATATCGGTGCCGACACCCGTCGTATGTGTCACCGACCCTTCTATCACTTTAGCCAGACCAAAATCTGCTAGCTTCAATACACCATTCCTGTCCATTAAAATATTGGATGGCTTGAGGTCCCGGTGCATAATGGGATGGGGTTTAAGTGAGTGGATATAATGGACTCCCTGTGCTATCTCATAGAATATACTAAACGACACGAAGTACTCGAAATGGTTGGGCTCTACATTGGCGCCACATTTGGTCAGCCCTTTCATGGAGTCAATCAATACATTCAAATTGCATTCACACAACTCCATCAATATGTATGAAATCCCATCCCTCTTCCACGACATCTTATACTCGACCACATGATTACCCTTCAGGTTCTTCATGATTGACAACATAATATAATAATAAATATAAAATCATTATTTAGAAAAATACCATTTACTGCTCAGTTTTTATTAGTCAAATAAATAAATTTAAATTGTAATAATAGTATCATTTAAATCAAATATTTTGCAATAGATTATCAATTTTGATGGATATGTATGTGTACAGATTTTTGTGTTTATCATTTCGTAACTCATCAGTATAATTCAAGTACTCGGCCAAAACTGTTTCATTATCAACTGGCTCAATTTCGCTCAGCATTTCTAGCAGTCGTTCACTATTTGGTCGAGCATTAAATCTAACCGTGATCATTTTATTTATAATATCACGCAAAGTTTGAATCCTTCCAGTTACATTTGCTTCGGATAAACTGTGCAAATGATAAAACAATTATTATACTATATTTACTACCTTTAAAACTAAATGAACAAGCACACTTACAGGTTATAGACAAATATTTTCTGGCCGCACATACCCAGGCTATATATATCGGCGGAC
Source organism: Oppiella nova (assembly GCA_905397405.1). Classification (NCBI taxonomy): domain Eukaryota; kingdom Metazoa; phylum Arthropoda; class Arachnida; order Sarcoptiformes; family Oppiidae; genus Oppiella; species Oppiella nova. The sequence continues at coordinate 10,321 of CAJPVJ010000259.1, forward strand.
TGTGTGTAGTGAGGATTAGGCGAACTTTGGGAAACTCCGGGCGCTCTATAAATTTCGGCGCCGACATCCATCATATGTGTCACCGACCCTTCTACCATTTTAGCCAGACCAAAATCTGCTAGCTTCAATACACCATTCCTGTCCATTAGAATATTGGATGGTTTGAGGTTCCGGTGCATAATGGGATGGGGTTTGAATGAGTGGATATAATGGACTCCCTGTGCTATCTCATAGAATATACTAAACGACACGAAGTACTCGAAATGGTTGGGCTCTACATTGTCGCCACATTTGGTCAGCCCTTTCATGGAGTCAATCAATGCATTCAAATCGCATTCACATAACTCCATCAATATGTATGAAAAGTCATCCCTAGTCCACGACATCTTATACTCGATCACATGATTATCCTTCAGATTCTTCATGATTGACAACTCTCTCAGTTCATCAGCAGTCAATTCATCAGGATTCAATTGGTCTGCTAATGAATAATTAGATAACATTAAGAGTATATAATTATATACTAGTATATTTTATTAAATGTTTAACACTTTTTTCATGATATACTAGTATATCATTATATTACAATACATTTTAAATAACATTAGATAATATAGTATTAGTACCTTCAATTGGAATCACCTTGAATGCATAGTTAATTTGGTCCTTGGTCACTTTATAAACATTTCCATATGATCCAGTTCCTATTATTAGTCCATCTGTCAATTGGTTGGTAAATGTTTGAAAATCCTCATCACAAATATTTTGACTGTCACTCATATTGACTATTTTCTGTACAAATACTATAATAAAATAAACATACAATTAATTCTTATATAGTTATACATTGTCTGTTAAACTAATATTTATCAATATTTACTTTTAAGTATATTTCACACATTGTTTGTAATTATAAGAAATATTACGGTTATATCAATAATAAACACAACTACTACAATGAAACTGATATACTATATCAGATATAGCAACTATGGTTATATTACCGGTAGTTCATGAATCATTCAAGTATTTCACAGAATAAGTAGTTTAGATAACTTACTGATCAATTTAGTGTTCATTTTCAAGAACTTATTTTTTAATCAATCAAATAATGTAATAATAATTAATAATTTTAATTATTTATTTATTTATACAATCTCGAACATAATTTAAATGATTTATAATTATTTTAGAAAAATAATAAAATTAACTACAATTTTGTTATACAAATAATTTTATTAAATATAGTTTTATACTATGTAACTTACTTAGCTTTATTAATCATGATTAATACAAATTTTTCAAGTTAATTGTGATTATTCAAAACTCCTTCATAATCCTTGTATTCACTCAACACTTTCTTATCATTTATTTTGTCATTTTTTCTCAACATATCCAACAGTTTCACACTATTTGGTCTACTAAAGGGTTTGAGATTAATTAGCTGGTTCATTATATCGCGTAAACCTGAGACCCATTGCGAGTCACTTTTATTTGGTACTGCCAAACCTATCAAGATTAAATAATATTAATTAATTATTCAATATAAATTAAAATTATATAATAAATTACATTACAAAAAATCATAGTTTAGTATTATTTTATAGTGTAATTTATACTTACAAATAATTTATAAAATCTGTCCAATAATACCCAGGTTAAACTAATTGTTAGAAATATGATTAGGATCGCTAACTTCGGGAGTTATATACGTCTCCCAACCCACCCTACAGTGTTTGTCATCGACTCTTTGGATATATAATTAACAAATCTTTGTAATTATATTGATATCATTTATTTTGTAAATATAAAATGTCATTATTTATAGAAATACCAATTACAACCTAATATAAACTTATAAAAAGTCAAATAAATAAATTTAAATTGTAATAATAGTATCATTTAAATCAAATATTTTGCAATAGATTATCAATTTTGGTGGATATGTATGTATACAGATTTTTGTGTTTATTTTGTAACTCATCATTATAATCCAGGTACTCGGCCAAAACTGATTCCATATCAACAGGCTCAATTTCGCTCAGCATTTCTAGCAGCTCAGCACTATTTGGTCGAGCACTAAATTTAACCTTGATCATTTTATTTATAATATCGCGCAAAGATTGAATCCTTCCAGTTACACTTGCTTCGGATAAACTGTGCAAATGATTGAAACAATTATTATAATATATTTACTACCTTTAAAACTAAATGAACAAGCACACTTACAGGTTATAGACAAATATTTTCTGGCCGCACATACCCAGGCTATATATATCGGCCGACTGTTTGTAGTGATGATTATTACTGCTATGACTTACTTCCGGTGCCATAAACCCCTCCGAGCCCACACCGGCTGTGTGTGTGACCGACCCCTTGTCCGACAACACTTTAGCCAGACCAAAATCTGCTAGCTTCAATACACCATTCCTGTCCATTAAAATATTGGATGGCTTGAGGTCCCGGTGCATAATGGGATAGGGTTTGAATGAGTGGATATAATGGATTCCTTGTGATATCTCATGGAATATACTAAACGACACGAAGTACTCGAAATGGTTGGGCTCTACATTGTCGTCACATTTGGTCAGCCCTTTCATGGAGTCAATCAATACATTCAAATTGCATTCACACAACTCCATCAATATGTATGAAAAGCCATCCCTAGTCCACGACATCTTATACTCGACCACATGATTACCCTTCAGGTTCTTCATGATTGACAACTCTCTCAGTTCATCAGCAGTCAATTCATCAGGATTCAGGTCTGCGAATAAATTAAAGGTATATAATTACATACTAGTATGTTTTTATTAAATGTTTAAAACTTTGTACTGTATATATTTGTATTTGTATATATTGTTCATTATATTTTAGTATATTATATTAGTACTGTATTACATTTTAAATAACATTAGATAATACTGTATTAGTACCTTTAATTTGAATCACTTTGAACGCATAGTCAATTTGGTCCTTGGTCACTTTACAAACGTTTCCATATGATCCAGTTCCTATTATTAGTTCATCTGTCAATTGGTTCGTAAATGTGTTTAAATCCTCATCACAAATATTGTTATTGTCACTCATATTGACAATATGATTTTCTCTAGAAATACGTATTATATAAAATGAACAAATAATTACCACTTATATACTGTAGACATTTACACATTTTTTGTGGTAATCTTATCAGTATTTACTTTTTAAGTCTATTTCACACCTTTTAAGGCAATTGTGAGAAGTAATGAGCTATTATTACCTGTTTTACAATAATAAATATAACGAGACTGATAATAGCAATTGCCGTAATATTTCCGGAAGTGATTCATTGTATTTCACAGAATAAATATTTTAGATAACGTAGAGATAAATAAACTTTTTTATAAGTATTTAATCTATAAATTTTCATTTAAATAATTAAAATAAATTTACTAAATTAAATACGCTAAATAAAATTTTACAATCAATATTTGATAATTTAATAAATGTATTTTGTAAATATATAACACTTTTACTCAATAATTAAATAAGTATAGTGGAATTCTTTAGTGTATGAGATAAAAAATATTGCAATTTATTTACCGGATGATAGTAATAATACACATTTTTAATTAATTAATTATTTAATAATCATAATTAAAATGATAAATAATTATTTTATTAAAATAAAAGTAACAACAATTTTTTTATACAAATATTTAAGTTAAACATGAACTATTATCATTTAAATAATTAACTTACTTTAGTTTATTAATTCTGATGGATACAAATTGATTTAGAAATTTATGGGAATTGTTTAAACCATTTTCATAATCCTTGTATTCATCCAAAACTTTCTTATCATCTATTTCCTCAATTTCGCTCAACATTTCCAACAGTTTCACACTATTTGGTCTACTATTAGGTTTGCGATGAATGAGCAGGTTCATTATATTCCGCAAACCTGTGATCCTTTGCGAGTCACTTTCATTTGGTATCGCCAAACTTATCAAGATTAAAAGTTAGTTAATTATTTAAATTATAAAAATTTAAGTCTAGTATAGAATTAATTATACTTACAAATCACATATAAAAACTGTCTGTCCAATCATACCCAGGCTATACATATCACACAATTCATTGTAGTGGTGGCGTAATCGTTTAGGTTCGCTAACTTCAGGCGCTATATAAGTCTCGTTGCCCGCCCCTACCGTGTGTGTCATCGACCCTTTGTCCCTAACTTTAGCCAACCCAAAATCACCTAGCTTCAAACTACCATCGCTGGCCATCAGGATATTTGGTGGCTTAAGGTCCCGATGCATTACAGGGGGTGTTTGGGTGTGAATATAATGGACTCCCTGTGCTATCTCATGAAATATATGATACGACACGAAGTACTCGAAATGGTTGGGCTCTACATTGTCGGCGCATTTAAATATGGCTGTCATTGACTCAATCAATTCATTGAGATCGCATTCACACAACTCCATCATTATGTATATAACGGTGGGTGTAGTCCACGACATGACATACCCGACCACATGGCTGTTGTTCAACTCTTTCATGATTGACAGCTCTCTGAGATCTTTCTTCTCATTTTCATTCAGTTCATCTGTAAATGACAGTCATTTTAATTATAATAAAACTATGGTATAAATTATAATACTACGGCATTAATAAGTTATAATACCTGTCAATTGGATTTCCTTGAGAGCATATTTAATATGGTCCTTGGTCACTCTGTAAACCGAACCAAATTTTCCAGATCCTATTTTGTTTGTTTCAGTCAATTGTGCTTTTAATTGATCATCAAGGTTGGTTTCATTAGCACTCATACTGACTTCAATTAAACTCAACAAACGTTTAAACTTTTTACTAACAACAGTAAAACATTTAGTATAACATAAAACTGAATACAGTATAATAGATACCCGAGTACCTGATTATATATTAACAGTTACTGTCACTTCCTTGGATTCACTGATTGTAACCAAGAAAACAATTATTGCAAACAAAATGATAACAATGAATCATATTATATACTGTAAATATAGTAATAAATTATTACAATAATTCACACAATTAACCCAAAAATTCTTTAATTTATTTATATTGTAAATTAATTTGATTAATAAATTAAAAATATTTATGCAACATGACTAACTATATAACAATTATTTTTAAAATAACATTAAATTTATTACTAAACTGTAAACAAATTACAATGCATACGGTAGTATTTTGTATTTATTTTTAAACTGTAGTCATAAACTTTTATAACCAAAAAAATCTGTGTCATGTTAGACTTAATTTTGAATTATTTTTAATTTTAAAAATATAAAATAAATAAAAATGATATTCAAGTCAATATTAATTGTAGTTACTTTAATTACTTTGATAACACCAGCTCACAGTCAACATCACCCACACAATCATTTTTGTGACAAACGTTTAATGAAAAGTAATATCAATTTGATTGACAAAGTGTTTCAAACTCCGACCACTACTTACATAATTAGACGTTCAATGGTGTACCCCATGAAACACCAACAGTTACCGCAAGTTATTGACAGTCGTAGGGTATGGCAGCAAAAGTATAAGGAGTTTCCCTTCACAGACCTATTTTTAGGTATTATTCTTATACCATAATTTTATGTCATTTTAAACATAATTATCAACCCATTTAACTAACCCAGGTGACTTCATTGACTTTTATATTGGAGAAATGAGTGCCCGTTTAAAATACATTGACTCCGGGTTCTCCGTAACACTCAATAGGAATCGGCAATTGGTTAGCGATTCTGAGCCCAAACCTGATAACTATTATTTGGTGTTTATATTCAGTGGCTATTATTACTATGTATTTCGTGAACTATCCAACAGTTCGCTAATATTG
>CAJPVJ010000259.1:16955-30152 GCA_905397405.1 Oppiella nova
TAGAAATAATACCTATAAATAGGTCTTTAATGGGAAACTCTTCACGTTTTTGTTGCCATACCTTTCCGTCCCAATCAACTCGTGGTAACTCTTTCTTAATCATCGGATATACCATTGAATCTCTAATTATGTAAACACTTGTTAGAGTTTCAAACATTTTGTCAATTAGTTTGCCATTCATTAAGGATTTGTCACAAAACTTGTTTGATACAAGTTGACAGTTAGTTACTGTTGTTAAACTAAACACAATTATTAAACACTTAAATAGCATTTTGATTTGAGATTAAAATAAAAAGATTATCTAATGAATAGATTTGATCAGAGATGTTATAATTTATTTCAACGGATATTGTATTTATTCATTACAAATTGTACTTTCATATTGAGTTAGAAAAATCAAATAATGAGTTTATTTCGCGCAAAATTAACAATTGGTTAGTTAGTACTGTATTAATAACACTTAGAATAAGTTAGTATTAATTACTAGAAATTCATAAGTCATATCAAACTACCAACTCATTATGGATAATGTATCTATCGGGACATACATTATTATCATCTCTCTTAAGACATGTTAACCCAAACCGAGGAATGAATACGAGTCCACCGATTATGAGGAATATTACGGTCAATAAGATAAAGGATATCCAAACATATTGATTAACACCAGTAAATGTGATTTCTGTCGGAACGGTAGTCGTAGCAATGGTCTCCGTGTCGGACATCATATAATACTTGCGAAATAATTCGTAATACCTGTGTCACAAGTCGCAGTCAAAGAGTACCCAAATTGGATCCTTAAGGAATCCATACAAATATAAGATATTCATGCAAACTACCGGTGCTTTAAAGGACTTACAGTTTTGTTAGCAAATTCAATGTCAACTATGGCCTCGTTGTTAACCACATAAACCGGATAATCCATTCGTACGACACCTTTGAAGTCCGTTGCCTTATAGTGTGCATTGAGTTTAATCTCATTTATTTTAATTGTTTGCAAATTATTATCCGGGTCATTCTTGTCATACAAAATAGATAAATAGATGTTGTTCTGTATGTCCATTAATAACACAGTAGACAACTTGCCAGTTATGCTATTACTAGTATCATATAGGGCTACATAGACAGGCCCGCGGACTCCAAATACATCGGATATTAAGCCAGTGTTAGGGATACCCAGACCATTTGGCATTTGGTTATTATGAGCCAATATTAGCGAACTGTTGGATAGTTCACGAAATACATAGTAATAATAGCCACTGAATATAAACACCAAATAATAGTTATCAGGTTTGGGCTCAGAATCGCTAACCAATTGCCGATTCCTATTGAGTGTTACGGAGAACCTGGAGTCAATGTATTTTAAACGGGCACTCATTTCTCCGATATAAAAGTCAATGAATTCACCTGGGTTAAATGGGTTGATAATTATGTTTAAAATGACATAAAATTGTGGTATACTTAATAAGAATAATACCTAAAAATAGGTCTGTGAAGGGAAACTCCTTACACTTTTGCTGCCATACCCTACGACTGTCAACAACTTGCGGTAACTGTTGGTGTTTCATGGGGTACACCATTGAACGTCTAATTATGTAAGTAGTGGTCGGAGTTTGAAATACTTTGTCAATCAAATTGATATTACTTTTCATTAAACGTTTGTCACAAAAATGATTGTGTGGGTGATGTTGACTGTGAGCTGGTGTTATCAAAGTAATTAAAGTAACTATAATTAATATTGACTTGAATGACATTTTTATTTGTAAATTTATATTTTAAAATTAAAAATAATTCAAAATTAAGTCTAATATGACACAGATTTTTTTGGTTATAAAAGTTTATGACTACAGTTTTAAAATAAATACAAAATACTATGCATTGTAATTTGTTTACAGTTTACAGTAATAATAAATTTAATGTTATTTTAAAAATTATTCTTACATAGTCAGTCATGTTACATAAATATTTTTTATTTATTAATCAAATTAATTTACAATATAAATAAATTAAAGAATTTTTAGGGTTAATTCAATTAACTTAATTGTGTGAATTATTACTATATTTACCGTATATGCTATTATTCATTGTTATTATTTGCATGTATCATTTTGTTTGTAATAATTATTTTCGAAATAATCGTTTTCTTGGTTACAATCAGTGAATCCATGGAATTGACAGTAACTGTTAATAAATAATCAGGTATTCGGGTATCTATTACTTTTATACTGTATTATGTTGTTATACTAAGTTAGTAAAAGGTTTAAACGGTTGCTGAGTTTAATTGGAGTCAATATGAATGCTAATGAAACCAACCTTGATGATGAATTAAAAGCACAATTGACCGAAACAAACAAAATAGGTTTTGGAGTATTTAGTTCGGTTTACAAAGTGACCAAGGACCATAGCAAATATGCTCTCAAGGAAATCCAATTGACAGGTATTGTAACTTATTTACAGTATTATAATTTATCCAATAGTTACAAAAGGTTTTATTATAATCAAAATGACTGTTACTTTACTTACAGAACAACTGAATGAAAATGAGAAGAAATATCTCAGAGAGCTGTCAATCATAAAAGAGCTGAAAAACAGCCATGTGGTCGGGTATGTCATGTCGTGGACTTCACCCACCGTTACATACATAATGATGGAGTTGTGTGAATGCGATCTCAATGTATTGATTGAGTCAATGACAGCCATATTTAAATGCGCCGACAATGTAGAGCCCAACCATTTCGAGTACTTCGTGTCGTATCATATATTTCATGAGATATCACTGGGAGTCCATTATATTCACACCCAAACACCCCCTATAATGCATCGGGACCTTAAACCAACAAACATCCTGATGGCCAGCGATGGTAGTTTGAAGCTAGGTGATTTTGGGTTGGCTAAGGTTAAGGACAAAGGGACGGTGACAAACACGGTAGGGGTGGGCTGCGAGGCTTATATAGCGCCTGAAGTTAGCAAACCTGAACGATTGCACCACCACTACAATGAATTGTGTGATATGTATAGCTTGGGCATGATTGGACAGACAGTTTTTATATTTGATTTGTGAGTATAATTAATCCTATACTAGACTTTAATTTTTAATAATTTAAATAATGAACTAGCTTTTAATCTTGATAAGTTTGGCTATACCAAATGATAGTGACTCGCAAAGAATTACAGGTTTGCGCGATATAATGAACCAGCTCATTCACCGCACACCTAATAAAAGACCAAATAGTGTGAAACTGTTGGAAATGTTGAGCAAAATTGACAAAATGGATGATAAGAAAGTTTTGGGTGAATACAAGGATTATGAAAATGGTTTAAATAACTCGCATAAATATCTGAAACAATTTGTATCCATCAGAATTAACAAACTAAAGTAAGTTAATTATTTAAATGAGAATAGGCAATTTATGTGTAACTTAAATATTTGTATAATAAAATTGTTGTTAATTTTATTTTTATAAAATAATTATTTATCATTTTAATTATGGTTAGATAGAATAAATAATTAATTAATTAAAAATGTGTATTATTATCATCATCCGGTAAATAAATTGCAATATTTTTTATCTCATACACAAAAGTGTTTTATCTATACTTATTTAATTATTGAGTAAAAGTGTTATATACTTACAAAATACATTTATTAAATGATCAAATATTAATTGTAAAATTTTATTTAGCGTATTTAATTTAGTAAATTTATTTTAATTATTTAAATGAAAATTTATAGATTAAATACTTATAAAAAAAGTTTGGTTATCTCTAAGTTATCTAAAATATTTATTCTGTGAAATACAATGAATCACTATTACCGGAAATATTACGGCAATTGCTATCATCAGTCTCATTATATTTATTATTGTAATACAGATAGTAATAGCTCATTGCTTCTCACAATTGCCTTAAAGGTATGAAATAGACTTAATAAGTAAATAATGATAAAGATAACCACCAAAAATGTGTAAATGTCTATATAAGTGCTAATTATTTGTTCATTTTATATAATACAGTATTTCTAGAGAAAATCATATTGTCAATATGAGTGACAATAACAATATTTGTGAGGATTTAACGACATTTACGAACCAATTGACAGATGAACCAATAATATTAGGAACTGGATCATATGGAAAAGTTTATAAAGTGACCAAGGACCATATCAACTATGCTCTCAAGGAAATCCAATTGACAGGTATTGTAATTTATTTACAGTATTATAATTTATCCAATAGTTACAAAAAGTTTTATTATAATCAAAATGACTGTTAATTACAGAACAACTGAATGAAAGTGAGAAGAAATATCTCAGAGAGCTGTCAATCATGAAAGAGCTGGACAACAGCCATGTGGTCGGGTATGTCATGTCGTGGACTTCACCCACTGTTATATACATAATGATGGAGTTGTGTGAATGCGATCTCAATGTATTGATTAAGTCAATGACAGCCATATTTAAATGCGCCGACAATGTAGAGCCCAACGATTTCGAGTACTTCGTGTCGTTTAGTATATTCTATGAGATAGCACAGGGAGTCCATTACATCCACTCATTCAAACCGCACCCCATTATGCACCGGGACCTCAAGCCATCCAATATTCTAATGGACAGGAATGGCGTATTGAAGCTAGCAGATTTTGGTCTGGCTAAGGTGGTAGAAGGGTCGGTGACACATACATCAGTAGTAGGTGCCGCTTTTTATAGGGCGCCCGAAGTTGAAAAAGGTTCGCCTAATCTTCACTACAAACAGTCGGCCGATATGTATAGCCTGGGTATGATTGGACAGACAGTTTTTATATGTGATTTGTGAGTATAATTAATCCTATACTAGACTTAAATTTTTAATAATTTAAATAATGAACTAGCTTTTAATCTTGATAAGTTTGGCTATACCAAATGATAGTGACTCGCAAAGAATCACAGGTTTACGCGATATAATGAACCAGCTCATTCATCGCAAACCTAATGAAAGACCAAATAGTGTGAAACTGTTGCAAATGTTGAGCAAAATTGACAAAATAGATGATAAGAAAGTTTTGGATGAATACAAGGATTATGAAAATAGTTTAAACAATTCGCATAAATTTCTAAATCAATTTGTATCCATCAGAATTAATAAACTAAAGTAAGTTAATTATTTAAATAATAATAGGGAATTCATGTTTAACTTAAATATTTGTATAAAAAAATTGTTGTTAATTTTATTTTTATAAAATAATTATTTATCATTTTAATTATGGTTAGATAGAATAAATAATTAATTAATTAAAAATTAATTTATTACTATCATCATCCGGTAAATAAATTGCAATATTTTTTATCTCATCCACTATACTTATTTAATTATTGAGTAAAAGTGTTATAAAAGTTTAGTTATCTCTGAGTTATCTAAAATATTTATTCTGTGAAATACAATGAATCAATACTTCCGGAAATATTACGGCAATTGTTATTATCAGTCTCATTATATTTATTATTGTAAAACAGGTAATAATAGCTCACTACTTCTCACAATTGCCTTAAAAGGTATGAAATAGACTTAAAAAGTAAATACTGATAAGATTACCACAAAAAATGTGTAAATGTCTATATAAGTGCTAATTATTTGTTCATTTTATATAATACAGTATTTCTAGAGAATATCATATTGTCAATATGAGTGACAATAACATTATTTGTGATGAGGATTTAAACACATTTACGAGCCAATTGACAGATGAACTAATAATAGGAACTGGATCATATGGAAATGTTTGTAAAGTGACCAAGGACCAAATTGACTATGCGTTCAAAGTGATTCCAATTAAAGGTACTGATACAGTATTATCTAATGTTATTTAAAATGTAATACAGTACAAATATAATATACTAAAATATAATGAACAATATATACAAATATATACAGTACAAAGTTCTAAACATTTAATAAAAACATACTAGTATGTAATTATATACCTTTAATTTATTCGCAGACCTGAAGCCTGATGAATTGACTGCTGATGAACTGAGAGAGTTGTCAATCATGAAGAACCTGAAGGATAATCATGTGGTCGAGTATAAGATGTCGTGGACTAGGGATGGCTTTTCATACATATTGATGGAGTTATGTGAATGCGATTTGAATGCATTGATTGACTCCATGAAAGGGCTGACCAAATGTGACGACAATGTAGAGCCCAACCATTTCGAGTACTTCGTGTCGTTTAGTATATTCCATGAGATATCACAAGGAATCCGTTACATCCACTCATTCAAACCCTATCCCATTATGCACCGGGACCTCAAACCATCCAATATTCTAATGGACAGGAATGGTGTATTGAAGCTAGCAGATTTTGGTCTGGCTAAAGTGTTGTCGGACAAGGGGTCGGTCACACACACGGCCGGTGTGGGCTCGGAGGGGTTTATGGCACCGGAAATAAGTCATAGCAGTAATAATCATCACTACAAACAGTCGGCCGATATATATAGCCTGGGTATGTGCGGCCAGAAAATATTTGTCTATAACCTGTAAGTGTGCTTGTTCATATAGTTTTAAAGGTAGTAAATATATTATAATAATTGTTTCAATCATTTGCACAGTTTATCCGAAGCAAGTGTAACTAAAAGGATTCAATCTTTGCGCGATATTATAAATAAAATGATCAAGGTTAAATTTAGTGCTCGACCAAATAGTGCTGAGCTGCTAGAAATGCTGAGCGAAATTGAGCCAGTTGATATGGAATCAGTTTTGACCAAGTACCTGGATTATACTGATTATACTTATAATAGTGGATCCGAAACAGAGACAGCGGACGAAGAGTTTGATTATGAAGAGTATGAAGAGGACTTTGGCTTAAACACAACAGAAGACACAGAAATCGATATTCCAGAAGAAGAGGAAGAAACAGATGATTGGGTTTCAGATGAAAAGACATCTCCAGATAAATGGCTTTCCTTATTCACACTTAAAAGTGGCCCTAAATTAGATCCAATTCCTTCAGAACCTATTGATGTCTTTAACTATTATTTATCACAAGAATTGTTAAACGAGATTCTGGAGTGCAGTAATATGTATGCATTTCGTGAGAATTCAAATCACATTATTATCACATTAGATGAATTGAAAAAGGTGATCGGGATTCAGATATTAATGGGAGTAAAGCAATTGAGTTCTGAAAAAAAGCACTGGTCAAAAAATCCGTTTTATCGAACCAAAGAAATAGTGAATGCGATGAATTATAATCGATATGTTCATATCAAAAATGTCCTCCGATTCTATCAAATTAATTCTGAGATAGAATTGAAAGCAACAGATCCAAACATATATAAAGTGAGATTATTATTAAGAACATTATCAGAAGTATCACATTATTTATATCAACCATCCAAAGAGATTACAATTGATGAATCATTAGCACGATTCCGTGGAAGGTATAAAGATCTGCAAACAATTCCGAGTAAAGCCTCCAAAACAGGAATCAAATTCTATTCAATTTGTGACTCTAATAATGGATTTTTGTATTATTCGATAACACACGGCGACACAAAAGATATTAGACTGAACTTTTCACATAATATTGTAATTCGATTGCTTGAACTCGCGCAAATCAGTGAGGGCCACATATTATATACTGACAATTTTTATTCGAGTCCTTCTCTGGCAAAGAAATTAATTTCAATGGGAATTGGGTTTTGCGGTACAGTGAGAAAGAATCGAATAGGTCTTCCGGATGACATTAAGACGAATCCAGTGAATAAGGATAGAGTTGGACCCGAATATATGCGAAATGGAAATCTCTTTTGTGTGAGTTGGTTTGACCATAAACTTGTGATTTGCATATCAACACATATTGGTAAAGGTGTCGTCAAACAACTCCGCAGAAGTAAAATGTATAAGGAAACTGGAGGCAAAAAAGAAATAGATATTCCAATCATTATTACAGATTACAACAAGAACATGAAAGGTGTAGATTTGAATGATCAGAAGAAAACATATGTCTCATATCCTCACAAACACCTTAATTGGCCTCAAGTTGTATGGCATTGGTATTTATATTCAGCACTCATTAATTCACACATTATTTACTCATTTGGATCAAAACGAATTAATCCCGGAGACTTTAAGCTGTCAATTGCCTTCTCATTACTGGGACAGACTACTGGTCATAATATATCTGTTTCCACACCTGTCACTACATCGTCATCAAATTTAACTACATCTGTGTCTCAATCTGTTTCTGAATGTCGTAGACTTAATGCTAAACTTGAACAAACCGGTGAAAGAAAGTGTTGTGACATTTGTAAACTTACAAAGAAGTACAAACAGGTTATGCTAAGATGTTCGGTTTGTAAAAAACATTACTGTAGTGTCTCATTAACTTTAGATTTGACTTGTTTTCAAAAACATGTTAATTAATCAATTCATATTAAATACAACAAACAGTAATAAAATATTTATTTATTAATTAAAGTTAATTTTTAAATTTCGTTATATAAATTAATATAATATAAATTATTAAAATGTTGTGATATAATTTGTTGCTATTGGCTAGTATAAAAGTTTGTAAATTAATTTAATAAATTATAACTCAAATTAAATATAATTTATTTTTAAATCAAAGATTTCTTATTTAAACGAAATAATTTGATATCCAATATTTATATATCATTAACATAGGATATCATATCTTACATTTGGGTTTACCAAGTTTCTATTACCAATCAACTTATTTATCAATCAATTATTATTTACTATAAACTTGAATAACTTACTGACCAATGGCCATTTAACTTAATTAGCAAAGTTAGGTTAGGTTAGGTCAAGACACGTTTATTCCACTTATCTAATTAAAAATATGTCCACTGGTCAGTTAGTTATTTGAGTTTAGGCTTTTTCGGTTTTGTTTTTTAGATTGTAACCATACTTTGTACAATGTGCCTGCCAGCATGTAAATTTTAATATATTGAATATTAATATATTTAAAATATTGCATGGATTTTGGGTAATAAATGTTTTCATAAAATCTCTTTCCCCGTTTCCTTCTAATCTTGAACAATTTTGTCACAAGCATATTGGTATAGAAAAACCATATTTCTCATAAGATTTTTATTGATCAAGCTCAAACGTAACCCATCTAAATTATATAAACGAATCCAAAAGGTTTTGCAAAACTTTTATGCACCCTTCCTCCCAGCACATTTATACAGTGAGCTATTTTTAAGGTGCTTGGGTAAATTCAGATGGTCTCTCAATGGTTACTAGTACTTCACTATTAGCCAATCACATTATGAGATAATACTATCAAACAGTTAATGGTATGTGTTATACGCTATTTAAATGTGTTATGAATACATGCTCTCTCTCTCTCTCCCTCTCTCTCTCCCTCTCTCTCCCTCCCTCTCTCTCTCTCTCTCTCTCTCTCTCTCTCTCATGATATACATCTCTACATTTATTTCTTGTTTTATTACATCATTTGGTTTGTGAGAAAAGTGTCTCAAAAAGAAATCCCATTTATTTCTCGCGACTCACAAAAACTTGTTTTCATAAGTCTCTCAATTTGAAAACCTTTTTAAAAAGCTTTTCTCTTTTGCTTATTTCCTACAAAAACACTGAATTGCCTGATATAGTGAACCAATTTGTAAACCTTAAATGTACAGTAATATTCAGTACATTATAATCGATACTACAATAAAACATTTTATTATTTTCAAAAATAAAACTTTTATTGTGAATACAAATCATTAAATTGTTTTCTAGAGAATTGTGAGCTCATTAATAAAATTAATATATCAATTTAATGTCTATATTACTTTTATTAATAATAATTTTATAAGGAAATTTTGATAATTAATACGGTTTAAGTTTACAATTCAATTGATTATAATAATTATATGCCTTTCTCTTAATTATTGATTTTTATCACAAAACAATTTTTAAACAAAATTTTATTGTCAATAAATATCTGTTTAGTGTTTAACTATACTAGTACAGTAATTATGATAAGTTGTTAAGACAATTGATTAATGGGAAACTTATTTAGTTTTTGTTTATATTTATTTTTAAATTATTTTTATTAATCAAAAATAAGTTTCAAGGATTTTTTGTTGCTAAAACTAATAAATCATTGATAGGCTTGACTTAAATAATTAGATTTATTATATAATAATAATTAAGATTTATAAAGAATTTTAAGCAAATGTTTTCCTTATAATTTGTACAATTTGTTTCAATATACTTATCATAAGTGGAATTTATAAATATTTTGAATAAATTCATTTTGAAATGAGAATTATGATTGAATACTCTGTCAATATTTATTTTACTAACATTTAAGCATTTTACATTCACATTTTAGTATTTCATTTTACAGTTAAGTACTACAGTATTTAAAATTTAAATTTTAAATTAAAAGTTATTTATAGAAATAAATTTTTTGATATTGAGAAAATATTTTTTATTAAATTAAACTTTTATGAATATTCAAAGTAATTTTAATGTATAAATTTGGAAAATTATAAGTATGCAATGCAATTCAATATAATATATTATATATAAAATAATAAGGAGATAAAAATAAAGTAAAACTTTCCAAACTATCTCACTGTCACTGACATCTCATTGTCGGCTATTTCGTCTTCTGGGACATACACCTCATTGGTCTCATCTTTCTTAAGATATCTTAACCCATACAGAGGTATGAATATAATGACACCAATTATGAGGAATATTATAGTCAATAGGATAATGGATCGCCAGACAAGCCTGTGAGCACCGGATGGTACGATAAGTACGATATCTGTGGTAACAGTAGTCCAATACTCTTCAGTGTTTTCGTCTTCAGGCACGTCATAGTACTTGAGAATCATTTTATAGTCTTTTTCCCAGAAGTCACAGTCAAAGAGTTCCCAAATTGAATCCTTAAGTCATTTACACATTTATTGAATACCATCTCTCATATAATACCGGTGCGTTTAGGGACTTACGGTTTTGTTGCCTAATTCTATGTCAATTATAGCCTCATCGTTGACCACATAAACGGGAGGAACCATTCGTAGGACTCCTTTGAAATCCATTGCCTTATAGTTTGCGTTGATTTTAATTTTATTGTTTTCAAATTTTTGGACCCCTATAATACTAGTCTGTGTTTCATTCTTATACAAAATAAAATCAATATAAAGTCTATTTTGTGTGATTAAAGACAAAACAAATGATCGCTCGTTATATGACGAAAGGATTCCATATAGAGTGGCATAGATTGGCCCCTCCACTCCAAATACATCGGATATTAAACCCATATTAGGGATATTGAGACCGATTGGCAATTCGCTATTAAGAGCCAATTGTAGGGAAGTGTTGGATAGTTCACGAAAAACATAGTAATCATTGCCACTGAATATAAACACTAAATAATAGTAATCAGGTTTGGGCTCAAAATCGCGAACAAACTGTCGGTTCCTATTCACTATTATTGAGAACCCGGAGTCAAAATCTGTTAAATTAGCACCTTTTTGAAGGTATATTTGTTTGAAAAATATGTTTATGGTAATTATTTACAGTTAGAAATAATACCTATAAATAGGTCTTTAATAGGAAACTCTTCACGTTTGTGTTGCCATACCTTTCCGTCCCAATCAACTCGTGGTAACTCTTTCTTAATCATCGGATATACCATTGAATCTCTAATTATGTAAACACTTGTTAGAGTTTCAAACATTTTGTCAATTAGTTTGCCATTCATTAAGGATTTGTCACAAAACTTGTTTGATACAAGTTGACAGTTAGTTACTGTTGTTAAACTAAACACAATTATTAAACACTTAAATAGCATTTTGATTTGAGATTAAAATAAAAAGATTATCTAATGAATAGATTTGATCACAGATGTTATCATTTATTTCAACGAATATTGTATTTATTCATTACAAATTGTACTTTCATATTGAGTTAGAAAAATCAAATAATGAGTTTATTTCGCGCAAAATTAACAATTGGTTAGTTAGTACTGTATTAATAACACTTAGAATAAGTTAGTATTAATTAAAGTGTCTCAAAAAGAAATCCCATTTATTTCTCGCGACTCACAAAAACTTGTTTTCATAAGTCTCTCAATTTGAAAACCTTTTTAAAAAGCTTTTCTCTTTTGCTTATTTCCTACAAAAACACTGAATCGCCTGATATAGTGAACCACTTTTTAAACCTTAAATGTACAGTAATATTCAGTACATTATAATCGATACTACAATAAAACATTTTATTATTTTCAAAAATAAAACTTTTATTGTGAATACAAATCACTAAATTGTTTTCTACAGAATTGTGAGCTCATTAATAAAATTAATATATCAATTTAATGTCCATATTACTTTTATTAATAATAATTTTATAAGGAAATTTTGATAATTAATACCGTTTAAGTTTACAATTCAATTGATTATAATAATTATATGCCTTTCTCTTAATTATTGATTTTTATCACAAAACTTTTTAAACAAAATTTTATTGTCAATAAATATCTGTTTAGTGTTTAACTATACTAGTACAGTAATTAATAATTATGATAAGTTGTTAAGACAATTGATTAATGGGAAACTTATTTAGTTTTTATTTATATTTATTTTAAAATTATTTTTATTAATCAAAAATAAGTTTCAAGGATTTTTTGTTGCTAAAACTAATAAATCATTGATAGGCTTGACTTAAATAATTAGATTTATTATATAATAATAATTAAGATTTATAAAGAATTTTAAGCAAATGTTTTCCTTATAATTTGTACAATTTGTTTCAATATACTTATCATAAGTAGAATTTATAAATAT
This sequence comes from Oppiella nova, assembly GCA_905397405.1. Classification (NCBI taxonomy): domain Eukaryota; kingdom Metazoa; phylum Arthropoda; class Arachnida; order Sarcoptiformes; family Oppiidae; genus Oppiella; species Oppiella nova. The sequence continues at coordinate 29,758 of CAJPVJ010000259.1, forward strand.
TTTGAATAAATTCATTTTTTAATGAGAATTATGATTGAATACTCTGTCAATAGTTATTTTACTAAAATTTAAGCATTTTACATTCACATTTTAGTATTTCATTTTACAGTTAAGTACTATTTAAATTAAAAGTTATTTATAGAAATAAATTTTTTGATATTGAGAAAATATTTTTTATTAAATTAAACTTGTATGAATATTCAAAGTAATTCTAATGTATAAGTATGAAAATAAATGCAATTCAATATATAAAATAATAAGGAGATAAAAATAAAGTAAAACTTTCCAAACTATCTCACTGTCACTGACATCTCATTGTCGGCTATTTCGTCTTCTGGGACATACACCTCATTGGTCTCATCTTTCTTAAGATATCTTAACCCATACAGAGGTAT
>CAJPVJ010000260.1:0-30105 GCA_905397405.1 Oppiella nova
CCAAAAAGTCTTAGCAATTCCTGACAGTCACTCATCATTTGGTCCGTTGTATGGTTTGTCAAACGATTTTGATTATTGACTTCGCGGTAAGAATTAATGAGTTCTTCGCGTGAAATGCTTTCAAAATGAGTGGACGACTTGGAAGGACTCGGTTCTAACCCTTTAAGAGTCTCTTCTGGTATATCACTCAACGAGTCTTCGTCTGCAAGTGAATTGATTTCAGTGTTTAAATGAGTCTTATTTTCATCGATTCCATCCACACATTCCTCTTCTGTGCCAACTCTATCCGTTTGACTCAAACCTACACTCTCTTTGACATTCAATGGTTCAATATTTGGTGGACTCATAGCATCGGTAGTGAGGGGACCCACCTCTTCAAACCCATCCTCATCTGAATCGGTATTCACTTCAATGGCTTTGATTTTTGTGAATCTCATCGATTCATCCAATTTGATGACATTTTGCATGCAATTTGTGTCATTTGTTTGTAATTTATCACACCATTTATTATTCAATTCATTTTTATCCAAACTTATTTCAATCAATTGTTTGTCATTCTCGACATCACTTTCATCTGATATTTGAATAGTTTCTTGAGTTTTAGAGTCACTCGATATACCGGTAAGTATTTTGTCTGATTTAAAATTGCTTTCAATGTTCACAANTGTCACTCAATTGATCTCATGTCTCATTATCTGTTATTTGGCCACAGATTTGTCTCTTTGGGTGAACCAATCGATTAAAGGCTTTCGCGGCAGAAATGGTCAGACCGTAGACAACGCCCACGTGTTGGGACTCTTTCACAGAGTCTGCAAACTATTGTTTTACAAAATAAAACCGGTCTTTGTCTTCGACGGTACCACTCCTCAGCTCAAGAGGAATACAATCGCAAAGAGAGCTGAGAGGAGACTCAAAGCCGTGGACAAGTCGCGAGAGTCTGCGCTCAAAGTCTTAACCAAATACCTGTCTTCACAACTGCCCCCGAGTTCTGCTAAACAGATCCCAAGAAGTGATAGCTTGCCATCACTTGAGTCTTCGTTGCATCCAATACCAGATAATCACGACTTCAAGGTATACGAAGAGTTGAATGAATTGGAAAGAGATAAAGAGTTGAGTGACAGCGACCACGAAGACAGTGACTCGGAATCGGATCCAATCATAGCCCACACGTATAGGAATATTCAGAATTTGGATTCAATTGATATTAATTCGGATGACTTTAAGGCTTTGCCACTCGATGTCAGGTATGAGATACTGACGGAATTGAAGCAGAAATACAAGGGATACAGGAATACAGAGCTTATGCCTAAAGAATCCAATGATTTCTCGAAGTATCAAATGCTGAGACTTCTCAAGAAACGAAGTCTTCAGTCGAAGATTGAAGAAACCATTAGTCAATTGAATGGTCAGAACTCAGAGGATATTATCGCGAATTTCGCTAAAAATGATTTCGTCTTTGAGAGCGATTCCACTGCCGGACGACTCATGTCGGACGAGACGACAAGATTTATATTCCTTAAGAAGTCTCAGACGAGTTCATCGAAAATCACTGATGAGGACAACCATATCAATAGCAATACGACTAAAGTTTGTGAAAACATGACTTCAACTCTGGTGTCAAAGACTGAATCGACCGATAATTTATGTATTGATATCTTAGACTCATCTGATTGTGAAGAACTTGCTATAAGTTCTAAAGTTATAAAATGTGATAATTTTGTTGTGAACATTGAAAGCAATTTTAAATCAGACAAAATACTTACCGGTATATCGAGTGACTCTAAAACTCAAGAAACTATTCAAATATCAGATGAAAGTGATGTCGAGAATGACAAACAATTGATTGAAATAAGTTTGGATAAAAATGAATTGAATAATAAATCGTGTGATAAATTACAAACAAATGACACAAATTGCATGCAAAATGTCATCAAATTGGATGAATCGATGAGATTCACAAAAATCAAAGCCATTGAAGTGAATACCGATTCAGATTCAGATGGGTTTGAAGAGGTGGGTCCCCTCACTACCGATGCTATGAGTGCACCAAATATTGAACCATTGAATGTCAAAGAGAGTGTAGGTTTAAGTGAAACGGATAGAGTTGGCACAGAAGAGGAATGTGTGGATGGAATCGATGAAAATAAGACTCATTTAAACACTGAAATCAATTCACTTGCAGACGAAGACTCGTTGAGTGATATACCAGAAGAGACTATTAAAGGGTTAGAACCGAGTCCTTCCAAGTCGTCCACTAATTTTGAAAGCATTTCACGCGAAGAACTCATTAATTCTTACCGCGAAGTCAATAATCAAAATCGTTTGACAAACCATACAACGGACCAAATGATGAGTGACTGTCAGGAATTGCTAAGACTTTTTGGAATTCCGTTTATTTTGAGTCCAACCGAAGCTGAGGCCCAATGCGCTGCTCTCGAGCTGTTAGGTCTGACCGACGGCACCATTACTGACGACAGCGATGTATTACTATTCGGCGCTCAGAATGTATATAAAAACTTCTTCACAGAAAGTAAATTCGTGGAACTGTTTACAGCCAAAGATATCGAGACCAGGTTTGGATTAACCCGGTCTTCGATGATCTGTATTGCGTTGCTTTGTGGCAGTGATTACACGGACGGTGTCGATGGTGTGGGAGCCGTGACGGCCACTGAGATTTTGAGTGAATTTCCTGGCGATGGACTCAAACCACTGTTGGATTTGAAGGATTGGTTGACAACTAAACACAATTCCACAGACAAGAGACCCGATAATAAAATTCGTGAGAAATTCTTGAAGATTAAAGTCAACGATTCGTTTCCAAATCGAGTCATTTTCGACGCCTATATGAATCCGACGGTTGATAAGTCCGAAGAGAAGTTCTTGTGGGCTATGCCTCAACTCGAAGAACTCAGACGTTATGCCAGCACTCGGTTCGGTTGGACTCAAACTAAAACCGATTCAATACTTTTACCCGTTTTGAAGAAAGTAAACGAAAAACAAGTATTTATTTCTATTGACTTGATCTCAATTTAATATTTTGTAAATCTATTGTTAATACTTAATGCTTATTACCGGTACATATGTTGTCATTTCAGACGCAACAGACAATTGATGGTTACTTCAAAGTGCAGGTCCAGCCCAAAGAGACGGCTCTCCTCAGCAAAAGGTTAAGTAAAGCAATAAATAAATTGCGCGGAAAAGAGAGCGAACCGGCGATGAGTGCCTCGACGTCCAGCAAAACGAGTCAATTGACGAATAAAGTGAAAAATCAGAGGAAAAAGCGTCCGACAAATGTGAACACAAATAAAGTGAATCCCAAATCAAAGAAAAGAAAAACAAACACAAGAACTCAAACGCCCAAAGAGTTAACATTATCTGAAACCAGCAGTGATTCGGATTAATTAAATCCTGTTATCATTTCACGCGTTGTTTATCTTTTAATAGATTTATATAACTTTTTTTTGCATCTTTATATACAGTATTTTAATAATTCAATCGCTTTAATAAATCAAATATAATTTTGAACCCTTTTGCTTCATTTAAAGTTTTCGATGATTCAATGCATAGACTATTGGGTGATATTAATCATAATTTAATGCTAAAGTTTTTGGCAAATAATCAGCATTTCTCTAATGACTAAAACTACAATCAGTATTAAAACAAAAGGCATTGATTTTGAAACAACTAACATATACTTTAATCGAGTTTATAATTTCTAATTTAAATACATTTGCGATAATTAACTGAAATTTGAAATTAAAATAATTAGGGACTCAATGGTCACCACAAGTGATCCGCAGATTAAGCGCCGATTTTGGTGTCGATCTCCTCCCAGAACTTGCGCGCGGGAACTGCTTTGAAATAATAGCCGCATTCGCAGCGCCGGGGTTCAGACAAGTGGACCCACATGTAGTTCAGGTGTGTCTGGTCCTCCTCACACAGACACCCAATCAGACGCTTGTCCTCGAAGCTCGGCACCAGATTCGGGTTCTCTACACACATACAGACACACCATATGTTAGTTCATCGCAAACACTACTCGCGAGGAATGGCTGCCGGAGTGATGGCCTCACCTTTAGTTCCGGGCCCTCTGTGTCTGGGCTTCAGACAGAAGGGGTCATCGATGCCCTTCTCCTCAGCCAAGAGCAGCAGTTTCTCGAGTCCTGTGGCGTGTTCTATGGGATCCGGTAAACGGATGTCCGACTCCTTCACGTCCGTGCCGTCNGCTAAACAAAGGTATAATAATTATAGGCATAAAGTGTCATAAACCAGAAACCGGTGAAATAAAACACCGAAATCGTGTCTAAGAAGTCTATTATTACACCGCATATAAAGCCTATAATTTAATATTTTTTCAAATATTCAATTTCTCAAAAATATTTTATTTGAAATTCAATTCCAATATACTTTTATTATCATGGTATTTACCGTAACATGAAAAACAGTGTTTAACGCGATATCTATCGATTATACTCTATGTACAGTATTTCAGTAATACTTTGAAACCAACTTTTTCCGATTGAGTTCCGCTTAGACACAGTCGACTACAATGACTATAATTTGCAAACAATAATATTGCTTACAATCAAATGAAACATTAATTAAACACATTTTCCGACATTTGAATCGTTTTAATAAAAATTTTTATTGAAATATAAGTGAAAATCAAATCAAGTCGTGAAGCAATAACTTGGAGCCAATCAGTGGGTCATAGGGACGGCCTGTTGGGTGTACTGCGGGATCGGAGTGTTGAGTCCGATGGCAGTCGGGTCGAAGACAATGTCCGGCAGCTGTCGTATGCCTTGTTTGTCGACAATCGCCACTTGAAATGTGGGCAAATTGATGACTAACCGCTTCTGGATCTCCTGCACGCACTTCTTCAGCAGTTCGATGGCCTCGGCTTCAGTGGAGTCGCTCTTATAATACCTGTCGAGCACTGATGTGCCGAAGAAGGAGCCGTAGCCGTGCATAGCGTAGGGAACGGAACAGTTGGTGGCCAAGTAGTCCATGAAATAGAGTTCCGGTTTGTCAGCGACGGTGTCATAGCCGGCGAGCAATAGGTTAACCATATATGGAGTTCTCGAGCGAAGATAATCGGCTAAATTGCGGGCAATGAAGGTATTGGCGCAATGGGGCGACAGCTCGAAGCCATTCCTCATTGAATACAGCTTTATGTTCTTCGAGATGAACTCCGCGAACTGATTCGTGTCGCCCGCCTCTCCCACCACTCCCAACAACAGGTGATCCGACAGTTCATACAACTTCTTCTCGTCGTTCTTCACCACAATTATCGAGTGAGCGCTCAGTCGGTCCGATGCCAGCAGACAGAAGCGATCGAAACGGATCCCAATTAAGCCTTCCATGGAGTCGATGCCTGTTGGAGACAATGTTCAGTCAGTCCTGAAGATGGGTCACCTCTATGTCGAGGAATACTCACCACGAAATCAGTTGACAATCAATACAATCAAATCAAATGACAAACAATTGTCAGAAGCAATGGTTTAGTGATTCAGCAAAAGTGTCTTCACATCACATCAATTACGTGCCAATCGTTGCCATCGTTTTTGAATGCAATGACAGGTCTGTGGATTGGGAGGCAATCCATGCAATACTCCCGGACTCCCAACACTTCGGCAACTCTTTCAACATTTATCGCTCTTTTCATTGATTTGCAGTCATTTTAAAATACATAAAAATAATAATTAAAAATTGAGTTTCAATTACGAAATGATAATAATTTTTGAGTTAATTTTCTGGTTTAAAGTCTGAGTCCCGGAGTGTTGTCTAAACAAACGAGAGGTGGAGTCCTAATGAATACAATTCGCAAGTGTGTTGTAATCCCATAAAAGATAAGACATTGAATGCCAACGAATAGAGAGAACTGTTTCGACAAACACTTCACAAACTCCATACTCATTGGAAAGCATTGACTCAATCATTGAAACCCGATTTCAACGCTCTTTACATCAAAGCAAACAAATCCTTAACTCTTGCGACCATTTCTTGCGTTTATTTCGACGACAAAAGTAAACAATCGGTGGACACGAGAATCGATGGCCAGTATTCTGCGGTTAGTATCACATCCAGCGGTGACCAACCCGTTGCTGAGGAGCGCCAATGTATTGCCCGCTTTGGGCGCAAGTGGTGTCCAAACGAGACATTTGTTTGGTTTCGGAAAACTGCGAAGAGTTGACGGCACGGACGTGAAGGAGTCGGACATCCGTTTACCGGATCCCATAGAACACGCCACAGGACTCGAGAAACTGCTGCTCTTGGCTGAGGAGAAGGGCATCGATGACCCCTTCTGTCTGAAGCCCAGACACAGAGGGCCCGGAACTAAAGGTGAGGCCATCACTCCGGCAGCCATTCCTCGCGAGTAGTGTTTGCGATGAACTAACATATGGTGTGTCTGTATGTGTGTAGAGAACCCGAATCTGGTGCCGAGCTTCGAGGACAAGCGTCTGATTGGGTGTCTGTGTGAGGAGGACCAGACACACCTGAACTACATGTGGGTCCACTTGTCTGAACCCCGGCGCTGCGAATGCGGCTATTATTTCAAAGCAGTTCCCGCGCGCAAGTTCTGGGAGGAGATCGACACCAAAATCGGCGCTTAATCGGCGCTTAATCTGCGGATCACTTGTGGTGACCATTGAGTCCCTAATTATTTTAATTTCAAATTTCAGTTAATTATCGCAAATGTATTTAAATTAGAAATTATAAACTCGATTAAAGTATATGTTAGTTGTTTCAAAATCACTGCTTTTTGTTTTAATACTGATTGTAGTTTTAGTCATTAGAGAAATGCTGATTATTTGCCAAAAACTTGAGCATTAAATTATGATTAATATCACAAAATAGTCTATGCATTCAATCATCGAAAACTTTAAATGAAGCAAAAAAGAGTTCAAAATTATATTTGATTTATTAAAACGATTGAATTATTAAATTACTGTATATAAAGATGCAAAAAAAGTTATATAAATCTATTAAAAGATAAACAACGCGTGAAATGATAACAGGATTTAATTAATCCGAATCACTGCTGGTTTCAGATAATGTTAACTCTTTAGGCTTTTGAGTTCTTGTGTTTGTTTTTCTTTTCTTTGATTTGGGATTCATTTGATTTGTGTTCACATTTGTCGGACGCTTTTTCCTCTGATTTTTCACTTTATTCGTCAATTGACTCGTTTTGCTGGACGTCGAGGCACTCATCGCCGGTTCGCTCTCTTTTCCGCGCAATTTATTTATTGCTTTACTTAACCTTTTGCTGAGGAGAGCCGTCTCTTTGGGCTGGACCTGCACTTTGAAGTAACCATCAATTGTCTGTTGCGTCTGAAATGACAACATATGTACACTTTTCCGCGCAATTTATTTATTGCTTTACTTAACCTTTTGCTGAGGAGAGCCGTCTCTTTGGGCTGGACCTGCACTTTGAAGTAACCATCAATTGTCTGTTGCGTCTGAAATGACAACATATGTACGGGTAATAAGCATTAAGTATCAAATTGAGATCAAGTCAATAGAAATAAATACTTGTTTTTGGTTTACTTTCTTCAAAACGGGTAAAAGTATTGAATCGGTTTTAGTTTGAGTCCAACCGAACCGAGTGCTGGCATAACGTCTGAGTTCTTCGAGTTGAGGCATAGCCCACAAGAACTTCTCTTCGGACTTATCAACCGTCGGATTAATATAGGCGTCGAAAATGACTCGATTTGGAAATGAATCGTTGACTTTAATCTTCAAGAATTTCTCACGAATTTTATTATCGGGTCTCTTGTCTGTGGACATGTGTTTAGTTGTCAACCAATCCTTCAAATCCAACAGTGGTTTGAGTCCATCGCCAGGAAATTCACTCAAAATCTCAGTGGCCGTCACGGCTCCCACACCATCGACACCGTCCGTGTAATCACTGCCACAAAGCAACGCAATACAGATCATCGAAGACCGGGTTAATCCAAACCTGGTCTCGATATCTTTGGCTGTAAACAGTTCCACGAATTTACTTTCTGTGAAGAAGTTTTTATATACATTCTGAGCGCCGAATAGTAATACATCGCTGTCGTCAGTAATGGTGCCGTCGGTCAGACCTAACAACTCGAGAGCAGCGCATTGGGCCTCAGCTTCGGTTGGACTCAAAATAAACGGAATCCCAAAAAGTCTTAGCAATTCCTGACAGTCACTCATCATTTGGTCCGTTGTATGGTTTGTCAAACGATTTTGATTATTGACTTCGCGGTAAGAATTAATGAGTTCTTCGCGTGAAATGCTTTCAAAATTAGTGGACGACTTGGAAGGACTCGGTTCTAACCCTTTAATAGTCTCTTCTGGTATATCACTCAACGAGTCTTCGTCTGCAAGTGAATTGATTTCAGTGTTTAAATGAGTCTTATTTTCATCGATTCCATCCACACATTCCTCTTCTGTGCCAACTCTATCCGTTTCACTTAAACCTACACTCTCTTTGACATTCAATGGTTCAATATTTGGTGCACTCATAGCATCGGTAGTGAGGGGACCCACCTCTTCAAACCCATCTGAATCTGAATCGGTATTCACTTCAATGGCTTTGATTTTTGTGAATCTCATCGATTCATCCAATTTGATGACATTTTGCATGCAATTTGTGTCATTTGTTTGTAATTTATCACACGATTTATTATTCAATTCATTTTTATCCAAACTTATTTCAATCAATTGTTTGTCATTCTCGACATCACTTTCATCTGATATTTGAATAGTTTCTTGAGTTTTAGAGTCACTCGATATACCGGTAAGTATTTTGTCTGATTTAAAATTGCTTTCAATGTTCACAACAAAATTATCACATTTTATAACTTCAGAACTTATAGCAAGTTCTTCACAATCAGATGAGTCTAAGATATCAATACATAAATTATCCGTCGATTCAGTCTTTGACACCAAAGTTGAAGTAATGTTTTCACAAACTTTAGTGGTATTGCTATTGATATGGTTGTCCTCATCAGTGATTTTCGATGAACTCGTCTGAGACTTCTTAAGGAATATAAATCTTGTCGTCTCGTCCGACATGAGTCGTCCGGCAGTGGAATCGCTCTCAAAGACGAAATCATTTTTAGCGAAATTCGCGATAATATCCTCTGAGTTCTGACCATTCAATTGACTAATGGTTTCTTCAATCTTCGACTGAAGACTTCGTTTCTTGAGAAGTCTCAGCATTTGATACTTCGAGAAATCATTGGATTCTTTAGGCATAAGCTCTGTATTCCTGTATCCCTTGTATTTCTGCTTCAATTCGGTCAGTATCTCATACCTGACATCGAGTGGCAAAGCCTTAAAGTCATCCGAATTAATATCAATTGAATCCAAATTCTGAATATTCCTATACGTGTGGGCTATGATTGGATCCGATTCCGAGTCACTGTCTTCGTGGTCGCTGTCACTCAACTCTTTATCTCTTTCCAATTCATTCAACTCTTCGTATACCTTGAAGTCGTGATTATCTGGTATTGGATGCAACGAAGACTCAAGTGATGGCAAGCTATCACTTCTTGGGATCTGTTTAGCAGAACTCGGGGGCAGTTGTGAAGACAGGTATTTGGTTAAGACTTTGAGCGCAGACTCTCGCGACTTGTCCACGGCTTTGAGTCTCCTCTCAGCTCTCTTTGCGATTGTATTCCTCTTGAGCTGAGGAGTGGTACCGTCGAAGACAAAGACCGGTTTTATTTTGTAAAACAATAGTTTGCAGACTCTGTGAAAGAGTCCCAACACGTGGGCGTTGTCTACGGTCTGACCATTTCTGCCGCGAAAGCCTTTAATCGATTGGTTCACCCAAAGAGACAAATCTGTGGCCAAATAACAGATAATGAGACATGAGATCAATTGAGTGACAATCAACTCAATACAAACCGATTGCAATCACTTTATTGTGAAGTGTCTCTAAGTTGACGGGATGTCCGACACTGTCCACAATACCCCACAGTCCGGTCACTCCCATGGATCAGCTCTGGATGTGTTGATTGTCTCACTTCTCGAGTATTTGTTTCGCAGACAATTTGTTTGAATCAATAAAATACGAGTTTTTTGTTTGCATTCAGTCGTGAAGTGAACGACAATAATGGCAATCAATTAATGCAGAGTTAGGGCCACATATGGCGAGCCCTACACACGGGCTATGTATTACTGAATGCATTTGGTGTGAATGAATGAATGCAAGACTCTGTGCTTATTGTGAGAGTGAAAGCACTGATCGAGCGATGAATGCATTGAATGTATGTATTGTGTGATCAAAACAAAACACTTTCCACTCATTTGCGAATCCATTGAACAGTTAATTAGTGTTTAGTTTGCCATCAATTGTATCAATGATCGCATCCGTTGTGGACATCATTTAGTCTTATATGACATCGAAATCAATGGTAAAGTGAAGAACGAATGTCACAACCGAATGCTTCCACATCTGATAGATTGGTCACCACTTCAGACGGCAAACAAGTGATAGACAATAGACCCGAAGTGACGGTCAGATCCAATACAGTGACCGACAAACGCAAGGCTTTGAACACAAGTAATAATAATATCCATAATAATCATAATCACAACAAATATATTCCTCACAAAAGAGTTCGCATTGAATGCGAAGACATTGAAACGGACGCGAAGATGAGTGAAAACGCGTCGATCGCCGTCACCAACAACCAGAACAATAGGTACTCATTGTCTTCTAATGGTGTCTCCAAAGGCACTCAATTGGCAAACTCGACAAAACCCGGAACCGCTAAGAAGCTCGTCATCAAGAACTTCGGTTTGATATCTCTTTGTCTTTGAGCGCTATTTGTTGTGATAATGAATGTCTTTTGTATGGTTTGAATCCAAAGAAAAGCCAAAACTGCCGGAAAACTACTCAACGCAGACATGGGATCGCATGAAGGAGGCGGTGGTCGCCATTCAGAAGTCAGAGCCGGTCAGCACATCCCTGGAAGAGCTGTATCAGGCGGTCGGCAATCTGTGCTTTCATAAGATGGCACCCGATCTCTACAAACAGTTGGAGTCTTTGGTCGAAGTCCACGTCAAGAACTGTGTCCTCCAGTTCTTGAACGCAGATATGGATCACTTGTCTTATCTGAAACTCATGAATAACTGCTGGCAATCACATTGCAATCAAATGGTAAGACAATTGAGTGAATGGACTTATTTGATTGATTACCATTTGTGTCTATATTGAACAGATAATGATCCGGAGTATATTCCTATATCTGGACCGAACATATGTTCTCCAAACGGCACAAATTCTCTCCATTTGGTATGACTTTTAAGATAATTGTCTCTTTAATTCACTTTTATATTAATTGCTTTGAAATTTCAATGACAGGGATATGGGTTTAGAGATGTTTCGCAAACACATTACAAACGACTCTATAGTTCAGACCCGAACTGTCGACGGATTGCTAAAACTCATTGAAAGCGAGCGCAGCGGTGAGGGTGTGGACAGAGGGCTACTGAAGAGTTTGCTGCGAATGTTATCTGATTTGTCGATATATCGAAACGCATTTGAAATCCGGTTCTTGCAGTCAACGGAACAGTTGTACGCCTCGGAAGGGCAGCGATTGATGCAGTCTATGGAAGTTCCCGACTATTTGTCTCACGTCGACAAACGCGTGAACGAAGAGTGGGAGCGTTTGCTTCACTATTTGGATCACTCGACTCGCAAACCATTGATACAAACCGTCGAAAAGCAGTTGATTTCTGAACACTTGCCAAACATATTGTCGAAAGGGTTGGACCAGTTGTTGGACACCCACAGAATCACAGACCTGTCTCTTATGTACAATCTATTAAATCGAGTGAAGGAGGGTTTGGGAGAACTTTGTTCTCATTTCAATCAATATATTAAGAAAAAAGGGAAAGTAATCGTCACGAGTCCTGAAAAAGACAAAGAAATGGTTCAGGAATTACTTGATTTTAAGGATCAGATGGATCTGGTGTCCAATCAATGCTTCTCTAAGAACGAAAAGTTCACGAACTCATTGAAGGAGGCGTTCGAGCAATTCATTAACCAAAGGGCTAACAAACCGGCGGAACTGATCGCCAAATTCGTCGATTCGAAGCTAAGGGCCGGCAATAAAGAGGCCACAGAAGAGGAATTGGAGAAACTTTTAGACAAAATAATGGTTTTGTTTCGCTTTATTCACGGAAAAGATGTCTTCGAGGCGTTCTATAAGAAGGATTTGGCGAAAAGACTTTTGGTCGGAAAGTCCGCTTCAGTGGACGCCGAGAAGTCAATGCTCTCTAAGTTGAAACAGGAATGCGGGGCCGCCTTCACCTCCAAACTGGAGGGTATGTTCAAAGACATGGAACTGTCCAAAGAACTGATGCTGAACTTCAAACAATACCTGAATAACGCCAAACCCAACGGTGCCGTCGAAATGAACGTCAATATACTGACAATGGGTTATTGGCCGACGTATCAGCCAATGGAAGTGCACATGCCTTCAGAAATGGTTGAGTATCAGGAGATCTTCAAGAGGTTCTATCTGTCGAAACACAGCGGAAGGAAACTGCAGTGGCAGCCAAACTTAGGCCACTGTGTCCTCAAAGCCTGCTTCGCAGCGGTCAGTCTCTCACTCACTCACTCTCTCTCACTCACTCTCACTCTCTCACTCTCTTCAATGCTATAACCATTCAGTCGTTTAATAATTCAATTCTTTTCACTTTTAGGGCAATAAAGAGCTTCAGGTCTCTCTGTTTCAGGCATTAGTTTTGCTTTTATTCAACGATACGAATGATTTCTCATTAGAAGAGATCAAACAGTCGACGGCTATAGAAGACAGTGAATTGCGGCGAACTTTGCAGTCGTTGGCGTGCGGTAAGGCTCGGGTGCTGACGAAGAGTCCGAAGGGACGGGATGTTCTCGACGACGACCGGTTCGCATATAATTGTGATTTTAAGAATAAACTCTTCAGAATTAAAATAAATCAGATCCAACTCAAAGAAACGGTATGTGCCGTACTTTGCTTTATATTAACCGTAATTACCGGCAATTGAATATTTGGTTACTAAATGTGTGTTTAATTGACAGCAAGAGGAACAGGCGACCACTCAGGAGAGGGTATTCCAGGACAGGCAGTATCAGATCGATGCGGCCATTGTTCGCATCATGAAGACTAGGAAAACGCTGACACATAACCTCCTATTGTCTGAACTCTACGATCAGCTCAAATTCCCGGTCAAAGTAATGATCACTTATTATCTGAAATTTTCAGCCATTTTATGATTCATTGATTATGTTTTGTCTAAAAGCCGGCGGATCTGAAGAAGAGAATCGAAAGTCTTATCGAAAGGGATTATCTCGAGAGAGATAAAGAGAACACAAATCTGTATCATTACGTGGCATAAGAAGTGTTGGAATCGTTTCGAGTGATTCAATTGAATGTATAATTTGAATATTTATGAAATTTTAATTCAACTCTAATATAGTTTTGTCGAAAGAGTGAACACATTTCGGTTTTCTTATTCATTAAAAACAAAATCTTTTATTAGTCCAATCTTTCAAATCATTTGTCTACTTATTTGTTATGATTTATAACTTGCTTATGTATAGAAAATAAAGTACCTGTAAATTTCATTGAGATCCCTGTCCCCAAACTCAACTACGAAACGAATTTGCTATAAGATTTGTGCTCTAAAGGCAGGTATTGTCAAATTTGAATCAAATCATTTATGTACCGGGTAAGCCAAATGTACTGTTTTAGGTCTTATATGATTAAGCAAATATTTGATTTAAAATATCGCTAAACGGTAAGCAATACTATGGTTTCGTTAAACAACAAAAATTATGGACTAAATATTTAGTTTTATTTGATATCTTCAGGAGTTTTGTTAGCAAAACATCGAAAGGATTCAATTGTAGGCTCTATTTTAGATTCATTGGCTGTCAATGCGGTCAACGGGTGCTCCAAATGCTTCATCCGTTTGGGATCTCAACTGAAGAGTTTTGTTGAGCTGTGCGGCCAGAGAGTGGGAATTGGCCCTAATTTGCACACTTTTGGGGTCGTTGTACACATAGGGCTTGAAGTGAACGGCACTTTTCTTGGGAGGCATGGGTTCGGGAGGCGGCATATCTCTCGCGAATTTAAAAGTGTGACGTTTGGCAAAGCGATAGCCGTCTGTCGGGTCTCCTTCGTTGGCATAGACTTCGTTGACGACATCCTCTCCTGCGGTGGTCTTCCCTTCCCGCCGACGCAGACAACAGCACAGTATATCCAATATGGCATCGATTGTCGATTTTGGTGGTGCGGCCGACATCTCAGACTATATATCGCAGACAATTTGCAATAGATTTTCCACAAATAAAGGTAATAATGTTTGATAATTTGCATAATTTATTGTTAGAAAATTAATTGTTTTAAAACTATAATTTCATTGAACAGAAGAGTTAATAATAGCCGATAGTTGACCGGAAATAGCGAGCATTTGTTGCATACAATTGAGTTCAGACGTGATAACAGAACTGAGTTTTTTAAACATTGATTGTATTTCTGTCGACCGATTGATTTGCGACATATAGACGTCCGTCAGTATGAGCGCCGCGTCCACTAAAATGCGGTTAAGTCGCGGGTCTTTTATATGCTTTAAGAGGAACTCTAGAATTGGTTTCAAATGTTTGTCAGTCCGTCCGGCGAGCGCCGCCTTCAGTGAACCCCTTCTCATCAATTCCTGTATAAAACTGACCACAACTTCCGGTTCGTCACTATTTTTCTTGAGAACTCTATTCAAAGCTAATGAGTGATTGAATTGTTTCAACAATTCTTCGTGTTTTGGGAGGAAGTAATCGTTTTTCTTCACCCCTTTAACCACTAAAGTCTTATCCGAAGAATCTTTTCTTTTAGCGATTGGTTTATCCGATAAATCAGAGAAATCTTCACTAAAATATCGTTTTTGATTCACTTTTTTCTTTGCCTCAAAAATTGGTCCGCTTTTCGAGTTTGTCTTGAATTTGTTGACAGAGAAGAGGCCGTCATTGGCGCCGACGGCCAGCACTTTGTCGTCGAGCGCACAGCTCAGCAGTTGGGACGGCGTGTATGTCATGAACGCCGAGACATTGAAGTTGGAGTCATAGACCTTGAGGTGACCGTCGATGGAAGCGGTCAACAAATACTGGCCGTAATTGTGAACACAAGTAATCGTTTTGTGATGTGTTTTGACTAAAGTTTTCAACACTTTGCCGGCAATCATATCGTATATCTTGATGGTGTCCCCGCCCGCAGATATGGCCATCAAATTGCGAACAGTTATCGACTCGACGGCAGAGCCGTGATCTAACTCATGGACAGCCTTTTGCGGTGACCTTTGGTCCCACACTTTAACGCTTTTATCGTAAGATCCAGAGATGACTGTCGAAGAGTTGTCGCAGACGTGAGAGGCTCTGATGTAATCGCTGTGAGCGCTCTTATTGTCGCCAAAAGTGCAGACAATACTGTCTTCAGAGATGTCCCACAGTTTGATGTGAGAGTCGTCTCCAAAGGAAACCACATTCAAAGAGCCCGAGAAATGTGCTCTTCTGACGGCTGAAGAGTGCTTTGATTTGGTCTTATCGTTGAGACCCAAAGCACGCAATGGTTTGCTGTTTTTGATGTCCCAAACCCTCACCACTCCATCACCACATCCCGAGACTATAAGCCGTGAATCGGATTTACGATAATTGGCGCCAAAGAGGGGCACGAAGTTAGGAGTGGACAGAGATTTCTTCACTTCCATACTATAGTACTCATAGATCGCGATCCGTGTCGAAGAAGTCACTAACAGGTCGTGCATTGCGTTCATATCAATGCAATTGATGGCCGAAAACTCTTTGGCAACTTTGGGCGCTTCCAAACAGTTCTGCCAATACTTCGCCGATTCACTCAACGGCTCTACGATTGATGGCAGAGTCGCCACAGTTGTCCTCTTGAATGATGTCATCGCCGGTTGTCTTCAGTTATCACTTCATGCAATCAATGGCCACAAAGTATTAGCTATTTTTCAAATCAATTCAAATACAACACAAACACGTGTTTTGAACACAAATTCATGTTTTGATTTCATAGGCAATGCTTTTAATGCATAATAATTACGTCAAAATAAGTACCACTTTTAGACCCCCTTTCCATTGAAACACATTACGGGTAATGAATAAATGGTTACGTTATTAATGGTTTGGTATTAAAGTCCATAAATGACTGAATGTGTGCAGAGTTTGTCATTGAATTGAATGACAGATAAAATTGAAATGAAAAGCAAAACACTATTTAACGAAACATTTCCTCACAAATGGTTTAAATGTGAATGAAATCAATGTTTGTTTAAATGACAATCAAAACAAGTGTTTATCAATTGATCACAACTTCAAGGCTCAGTCTGTCGTCAACTCTATTGCCATTGAAAACTCATTTAAATGACAAGTCTTTCAGAAATTCAATCAAATTAGTGTCAAATACGAGTCAACTGAAGATGAGTTCAAACGGATTGAATGCATCCAAAAGAGACGCCGCCTTCAGAGCCGTCGACAATCACCTGAAGGTCTGTTGTCTTCACTCAATGTCACAATCAATGATAGTTTGAATGCTTTACAGAATGGTCTCAAAGTAGGCATCGGTAGCGGAAGTACTATAGTGTTCGCCATCGACAGGATCGCCGAGAAAGGGTTGGATGTGATGTGTGTCCCGACCTCCTTCCAGGTCTGTCTCCCATTGTCTTATTGTCCACCAAATGATACCACAATTGAGTTGTTTTTTGGTGTTTTTGTAGTCAAAGCAATTGATTCGTGAGAAAGGCTTACGTCTCAGCGATTTAGAGGAGTGTCCGCAACTGGATGTGACCATCGATGGCGCCGATGAAGTAGACGTCGAGTCACTAATACTGATCAAAGGCGGCGGAGCGGCGCTCACTCAGGAGAAGATAGTCGCCAGCGCTTCCAAAGAGTTGATTATTGTCGCCGATTATACCAAAGAGTCCACAGATTTGGGCCTAAAGTGGACGAAAGGACTTCCCATTGAAGTGATTCCTATGGCCTATAAGACTGTTACGAATAAAATTGAAAAGCAATTTAAGGGATCAGCGGTTCTTCGTATGGCGAAAGCAAAAGCCGGTCCTGTGGTCACAGATAATGGAAACTTCGTAATCGATTGGATGTTTCCCGCGAAGACCAAAGAGGAGAAGAGAGACATAAAGTATTGGTCTGAAGTGAACACAAGTATCAAAATGATGGCCGGAGTCGTGGAGACGGGACTCTTCATTGGTATGACTACTCGCGTATACTTCGGCCACAATGACGGCTCAGTCACTACTTTTCCCAAACTATAGTTCAATGTTTTAGTCATTGTTTTAATGAATTTTTATCAATTATTTTATACTTAAATCGTGTTTTACTTATACCGTAAATGATTTGAAATAAATTTTATGATACGTTTACTTAAGAAGTAGAGATCAAACGTATCTTTAGATTCATGAGATGTCGACACTTCGGTCTTCTATGTGATTATCACTCGGTTTCCCACTATTTGTAAGTTTTAGTGTATTATCGATCATAGCCTCTACGGGTCTATTCAATCAATAATCGCTTTTTTATTGCTGTTAACAACAAATTATATGTATTTGAGAATCAAAATAACTATTAATAACAGAATTTCTTATGATTTAAAGCTCTAAAAGAAATCTGTTTTCAATTCACTCAAGACTTTCATTTAATAGCTTTTATAATATTCTGTAGTGTTTTCGTGCTTTTTATATATGAATATAATCTAACGAATAGTGGATTCATTGATAGTATCGTATGTGATATATATTAACGTATGGATTACAGCAACTGATCTCTCAGTCACTCATCTCTCGGGTTCTCTACTCATGAGTTTGAATGCAATGAATGCTATCATTGAATGCAAAAAGCGATCAAATGGTGTGACGACTCACGCGATCCATGAATTTCTGCAATGAATCTAAAATACATTTATAAAACTTATAATTTTAGGCCCGAGTTATGCCCTATAGTTTGAAAGGCCAACAAAACTATTAAAGTAATTACCTCTCCATTCATGTAATGTTTAAATAATTAAATTTACTTTTTTCCCAATCATTACATGATATTAGAGTTAGTTTAATATAAATAGTGAAATAGTTTGAGAATTGTTTTTCGAAAATGAAATGATGTTTGCAATGAATTGAAGCTAATATTTAAACGCTAGTGAATCAGAAAAGTTTGCCTTTTTATCTACATTTGGGAAATATATGTCAATTAGTTTGGATGTCGGAACCTCGGATCGCTATACTTGTTTGCATAACGTTTGTTAAGTCAGTTCAATGTTTAATGTATTTTGGGTTTGGAGTTAGAGTTTTGTGCCAAACATTGGCTGTGCGTTAAGTGATAGAGATTTATGTCAACTAAATGACCGCCAATACAGCAAAAAGGGGATCAGTCGCTACTCTAAGCCATTTCAGCAAAACATAATCAATCCTTAGCACAGAGTTTATTAAAAGGCGAAAAAACTTTGCAAACAAAATACAAAATAGATATCAATTAGTTTGCGCACGAAATGCATTGCTTTCACGACTAATGTGTCTTCCAATTGGTTTAGTTGTCGACCAAAAGCTTACATTCAATGCATTTTGAATGAGAAAACGGTGTAATAATTATGTAATTTATATTACATTTAATCACAACTAGTCTGCTCTTCAATAGCATAAGGCGTTTGAATAGTCGATGACAGTTGTGATGATAAACTGGTAGACCCTATCGATTGGTGATTGCAATCAATTGTAATTAATTCAAAATCTAAGCATTAATTACATCGGAGGCAGAGGTGCGCCCATTAATGAGTTTAATTGGGTTAATACAACTCCACCTCTTTCTTAATAACAAAAAATGAGCTAAAATTGAGTTTTGGTTTTATTAACAAAGTTTGACATCAAAACCAATTAAGCGATTGTGTGTTAAGGCATGTGTGTGTGAACTGCATTTTATTAGCGCTAAATATTTCGCTTTCTACTCAATAATAATCGTATAGTTTAGTCATGTATTCATTAATATCACAGTCAAACACAAAGGATTGAAAATGTTTTCCAAACTATTTCCACGATTTTATCAAATTTTTCGAAAAACACTGCAATTACTCTTAATATAATTTGTTAGTTTGCTTTCAAACAAAACTTTCCTTTTATTTGGACTTATGTTTTCAAATGAGTTTATTTTAAATAATAATACATTTTCAGTCATATTCCATGAGTTTTGCCACTCATTTCAGTTATTTGTGTTATTCCCGCATAAGAATAAGCATATCATACAGTATTCTGTAGTTATGTTATATTCAATGGCTACTGCAAGCATTACAAATTACACTGTATAATCTTTTGTTAATTTCATGTTAAATATTCTATAAAACAATACCATTTTCATTAATAATTTAAAAATTGTTAAATTATTAAATCCAAATAATTTATGTTAAAAGAAGATAATTATTAAAAGTTATAAAATTGCAGTTTGCAAAGTTTTTGTTTGTTTGTAAAATTCTTTAAAATGTGTAACTTTAATTCAATGTATAGTATTGTATACAGTATTGTATAATGAGTGCGTAATGAGCTTTTATTGAGCAATCAAATGACGTCTGTTTATCTAATTATCAAATTATATTTATTTTATGTTTAAAGTATTGTTCAGTTAAAAGTTTTCTGTAATTATATGGATAGAAATTTCCAAATGTATGGTTAAATGGTGTTTGATAAGTTGTATAATGATTTGATAGGTTTTCACACTTTAAGAGGTAATCTTTCTATAAAATAACTAATTTATGATATGAGTTATGATTTAAGTTTGAACGCATAGAATATTCTGTGTATTTGAATGTGAGTGTAAATAAAGTGACAGAAAAAGCAGTTAATAATTAGCATTCGTTGGCACAGTCTTTAGGGTCTGTAGTGTTGTGTATGGTTTGAACGGTTGTAGAGTCTCTCGAATGCATTGCATATTGTGTTCAACAGACCAGACATAGAGTTGGACGCAGACATCAACTCAGATAACAATCCATTGAAAGCCATGTTATTAAACCTCTTTCGCTCATTATTTAGACGAGAATATTGTTTAGAAGTCTTTCGCGTCTTTATTGGCGAACAAAAAGGTTTCAAACATTCAATTTGATTTCAAACATCACTGGTATGGGAAGGACTGCTTTTTGAACGTTTATATAATGGTTAATACATTGCATTAAAATAGAGTAGAAGTTTGGGTGAGGAGTAGTGTAGTGTTGTTATAAAGGTTGGGGAAAGTATGGCTTATTTGATGGATTCCTTATTCATGTATTGCTATAACCCTCTGGCGTTTCATTTTGCATCGGAGCGTGAATTTCAAAGTAAGCATTACTTTGAAGTCAACTCTAATCCAGAGTTAGTGACAGTTAGAGCACAACATTCGCTACATTGAGATGAGAGTACAATATATAGAGAATACACAGAATATAGAGAAGCCAACACTCATTTCACAGATACTAAACTTCTAGTACTTTGAGTTCACTTTACTCTTATTGTGTGCATCCCATCCCATTCCTATCCCTTTTCATGAAGTGATGGCCAACTATTGCTATTAGACGCGTGCAATACTGAACAGCAATACATGGTCTGGCACTACATTATCTTGTTTTGAGTTGTGATCTGGTGTTTGAAAAACTGTTAGATTTGAATGGTGTTCGAGTCGTATAGTAGTACAGTGTGTGTGTATTCTGTATGCACTACACGATCGATATGTAATGTAGTGCTCAGAATATACAGAATATACACAATGTGTGCGATATATAGCTTATATTGCATACGACAAGAGCTAAATTTGTTGAACAAGTGAAACGTCAGTGTCATCCTTGTCATCACTGTGATGATTGTGAGCCAGCACACTACTGCACACCATTATAGCACACTTCCCTTAGTCTCATCCAAATTGTCAACCATTCTTCCGATGCAAAGATTCAAACGAGTCATTGCTCCACAAGAATAGTGTTTTTGATTTCTCATAAAATAATGGTTTCAATTGCTTTACAAACAAAGAGATTGAGTAATCAAAGCATAATATAATGTTATATTAAATATAATCATCATTTAAATGATAAATGTATTCTTTTAGTCATTAAAACTCTTCTCTAATTAAGTTTGAAATGCTTTTAGGTTTGAATAAAACGAAAATTAGTCTTAAGTTATAATAAACTAAAGTGAAATGCGTTAACTTATACTTCACTGCTATTAAGACTCAATAAACAATTAAAACGTTTTAATAGCTCTCGTGTTATGTTTATAGAAACCATAAAATCAATTAAATTAAAAATAAATGAATGCTTGAGACTTCTCCAGAATATATCTGCAGAAAATATGGTTTTTTGATTACATTATTATCAGCAAAAAGTACATCAATCATAGGTGTGTGTGTGTGTGTGTGTGTGTGTGTGTGTGAGAGAGAGAGAGAGAGAAAGAGAGAGATGTGTCTAATCTTCTGATGGTTTGCAGGTTTTCACAGTTTAGTCACGATATTGGGTCACATACCGTATATGCGCTCATACTTGTATACTTGTGCTAATCATTTAAAGTTTCTTATTAACTATCGATATAACATATCATTGCAAAAGAATTTGATATGAATTGCTATTTTCAACAGTAATTGAATTCTTATTGATTTATGATTTATTTTATTGAGTAATAAAATCAAAGCCTAAAACTTTAAAACAGAATAATAAAAGGCACGAAACAAAAACAACAGTGACTTTAAATTCAATTGAATGCTTAATTATTAAAAGAGTTAAAGTATTGGTTGGGATATAAGTATAACTGGTTTAATGTTTCATATGTTGGCATTTGATTGTCTGGAAGGCAGAGGAGATTCGCTTTTTAATAATGTACACAAAGATAGATATACATCGATATACCGCTCGTTTGCCATTTCAAACTCTTACAACTTAATGCCTGTGCTATGAATAGTGCAATAGTCATAGTAATAGTGCATCAGTTTAGATGATGGGAGAGAGAGAGGGAGAGAGAGAGGGAGAGAGAGGTAGAGAGAGGGAGAGGGAGAGAGAGAGAGAGAGAGAGATTGAAGAGCAAAGAGTGAGCACATTTGTGAAGAGCACACAACACACACACAACACAAGTAAGGCTCGAATGGTTTCCTGAGGATGGGATGGGATTTGGAATCGATTGCTGCAAAAGTTGGCAATAGTTGTGAAGCAGTGGAACAGTCGTATAGAATGAACAGCTTTTTGTCGATTTTGTGCTTCACATCGACTTATATATAATATACAGTATTCTGTATATGAGTTATATATCCATAGCTCCATAGCATTGCTTTACTTGATATGTCAATTGATATTCGCAAAGTGTCGTCTCATTTCATGGCTACAAAGCTATGCCTCACTGCCATAAACCTAATGCTGTAATGCTCTACAAAATAAAACTTCACTAAAGCTATTATCTCCCGTTCCCATCAAAACTTATCAAACATTTTGTTTTGTTTCAAATTCTTTCAAAATATTCATTATAATTGAATTAAAATCCATGATTTGTTACCAGAATTACAACAATAGACCAGAATATTAATTAATTTTGTTTTATTTAGCTATTTGTTTAATTTTCATATTATTCTGTCATTTATCGATTTGATTCATACTGTATAGAGTCTATACTATAGACTTTATACTATAAAGACATAACTTTAAGTTTATCTCAAATTTATATTATTATCTGAACTGATATTTTGGATAATGTTAGACAAAGGCTATTAAGTTATGAAATCAATTCCCAAAATAAGGTTTTATAATTACATTGAGAACTCGTAAACATAGAATGAAAAGTGAAATTCAACTCATTTTAAGTTACATTTGTCTGGAATTCCGTGAAATTCAATGGAATTCAATGCAATTTATTTTCATTAAATGAGTCTATATTTAACTTTAGGATATATCATATTCAGAGAATAAAGTTGTAGAGAATATTATATATAATAATAATTACCGTATAATGATAAATACAGTATTAAATTTAAATAACTAGTTAATTCTTTAGTTTAATTCTAGCAATTCTTTAAATAAGATTTAAAACAATTCTCATGAAACAATTTATTTTCTTTTTATATTTAAAACTGAAAAATTTGAATAAGTTTATATGTTTTAGACAATCATAAACTTTGACCACATTTCTACATTACATTAACATTAATTAATTTTAAAGTCATATTTTGTGAAATATCAGTACACTTTGTTCATAACACTTTTAACATTAGTTTTAAAATCATTGAATACTGTATAATTAAATTATAGTTAAAATTGTAATTCAGAGTCTCAAATAAAAGCATTGCTTTATTTCACAGTATAATATGATTTTGAGCTTTAATTCGCGTAAAATGCGAATCGTTTAGAGGTTTTGTGTAGAGAAACACGAAGTTCTTGTTATTACAGAACAATAAATGATATAATATTTTGCATTTAGAAAACTCTTAATACAGTATTCCGTATATACATAATAAAAGTGATAGCATGCAAGTGCTGTTAGGTCGGGCCGGTGTGTACTTTGCTTAACATTTCCTGTAATAGAGTCGAGCAGTGATCGTGTTGTGCATAAATAATTGTGTGTTTGACGAGTACTTTATTTACGAACACAATTCCCGTGAGACATGTCTCTCTTTTTTGCTTTTTTTAGTGTTAAATATGTTATATTTACTCAAAACATTATTCACCTGTTTATTGGACTCATTTTTATATAAAAAATTATTTAGAATTTTTAAAAATTCTAATATTATTTAAACAATATTTAGTTGTAGTGCTATTGGTTGCTACTGTTTAGATATTTAGTTAGATTTAGCTTAACTTTTTTTTATATTTACATGTACTGTACTTAATATCCATTAAATAGCTTATCATAACGCTATCACAATGAATGGTAAAAAGACAACTGTAATATAATCTGTAACTTCTAACAATGCCCATAATCAAGAATATTCTGTCTGATAAAGATTTATATGTTTGAATTTATATCGATTGTAAAACTAATTATTTCATCGATTCAGTTATATTTAATAGATATTATAAGTGTATTTATTTAATTACAAAATAAATTTTTAATACTAGTCCATTTGTTTAAAGTATTTATTTAATTTAAAACTTGTTAATTAAACTTTAAGATTAATTAAAATAAATTTCAATCGCAACATCAATAACTGACTCAACTCTTATAATATTTAATTTACTGGTTTAAAGAAATTTTCAAAGAATTTAAATAGCTATTAAAATTTCCTATCATTAAAAATGTAATTTAGGCTACTTAATAGTTTGGGTCATATATAGTGATAATTTGGAAACAATTCAATTTAATAGAGAGAAGTTTATGAACGAATAAAAACATTGAAATAAGACATGAAGTGAAGCTATAAAATAGTGATCAATTGTATATAATTTCCAAATCTATGGCTGCAGTATAATAGCAAAAGAATAGCAATAATTGGTTAAACAGAATGTGCTCTTTAATAGTTGACAGACATATCACATACAATATGGTAGTCATTGAATGGTATGATATAAAAGTTAGGGATAACTTGGAAGTGCTTACTCATCATCAGCCTTACAAGACTTGTTTAATTACTCGACTCAGTCTCTCCCCTACGGATTGTGGGCTTATTTTGCTGTGTATTAGCACATGAATGAAAGCTAACATATACTGACTGCTAGTTTTGCTATCTTTTTGCTATTATTGTATCGATCGGAAAGATTTTAAGAGAGAAAAATGTCATCTCTTCAATTGATTCAGTCATACGCTAAATATAATTGAAGATCTATTGTTATCGACTAAACATTTAATACATGTTGAGCTATACCTTATACTACTGTATAGTCCAGTTGATGCCCTCTTTAATGCATACAATTGCCACATAATATTATAACAAATCTATGGAAAGTAGTGTCCATTTACGGATTGTTTGATAAGAATCTGCGGAGTCTTTCAAATAAATACCATTATATGAGATACTGTAGTGTATAATAAGTTGAGAAGTCGTATATTAGGTATAATTGCATAGTTGAGAAGCCCTGCCTCATAGAAAGTACACTTTTGGCATAAGTAGTGGAACTGTAGTATAAATGAGTTATTCTGTAATACATTTACACGTTTGCCATAAGAGAGTGAATGAAATGAGTTTGTCGTGAATCCTCATATTCTCAGTGTTTTACTGCTTCCTAATAAATGGTCGCATCTAATGCTCATTGACTCGATTGCACAGTAAGACTGTGAGCAACACCACTGGTGTTACCAATGAATTGCACTTTTGGTCACATATTCTTGCAATGAAACAATTGATGCCATTTTCAGTTCACATCTAATGGAAAGTATTGTGAATTGAAGACAAGCGCCTTATCCATGGGTGCCATATATTTATTGTATGTATAGTAGTCGTGAGCTCCAACTTCTAAGCATTAATGTATTGTACGGTATATGAAATGAAAGTGAATTCATAGCAAACTGTGTTTGAGTTGAGGTCGAAGGCAATCAAGAGACGGCTCAACATTAATAGCTTTTTGGTAGACTTAGAGCAAAGTTAGAGTTGTTGTGCGATTGTAGCCATACATGCAATACAAGCCATACATTTGAGATGCTTTGCGAGAATGGCTTTTAAGCTAATGCCTGACTACTCTGTGCCTCACATTTGATCCCTTTTAAAGGCAAAAACTCAACGTTTTATCTCTCGTGAGATTGCTTTCCATGTTATTTACCCAATCAAGTACTGCCAGCACCGACACTGCACTACCAGTGCTCTACTCTATCTAATACTCAATGCAATCTTTTCAGTTGCTTTCACTCTATTTAGTGACCGACTCTTGTTATTGTCGCTTGTGATGCACGTCATCATCACATCCCTGTCCACTATCTCAATGATTACCCCCTTTTGGCCAATAAATAATTTGAAACACAATTAGGAATTGATTTCAAAGAAATTATAATCTTCACACAAAACCCATCCAAACTTAACAACAAATCTCTATTTTTATTGTAGTTCTCCATAACTGATAAGTATTCGAGAATAAGTTTATTTAACTTCAATTTACTGAAAGAATTGAATTCTCACATCTTATGGGAGGGAGAGAGAGAGGAGAGAGAGAGGAGAGAGAGAGAGAGGAGAGAGAGAGAGAGAGAGAAGTGTTGCCTGTTTATTATAGGCAATAGTGGTTGTCAGCGCCAGAACTTGAAAACAGGATTTAGTGTCGATTCCTTTTTATTGGTGTTAACATAGAGTAGAATAACTAAAAGAATAGAAGAGTATTGAGAGTATCTTCAGAGCATTGTATGGAATAGTAGTGAAGACTCTTATTGTCGGAGAAATAGCTGCGATCGGCAATGGATTGGAGTCTTAGATGTGTTGTTGGCATCGACTGCGAGTCGATTAAAAGTGTCACATCTAATAGACGTTAGGACGACAGCGAAAAGCTATTGCACTCTAAATGATGTATTGGATGTGTTGGTTGTGTTGGGCTTTTCATTGCTCTACATTGAAAGCTCCGACTCTCACTATTCCTCCCTTTCCCTCTCCTAACTTTGGATAAGTAAACACTATTTTCAAAATTGATAGACTATTATTCCTTAGGCAATACTCCAATGATAACTATTTGCACAAAACTTCAATTCTTCAATCGAGTGCTTATCAAATGAAAGCAATCATTAAAACGACTTAAACGCCATTAAAATACACTATCGTTTGGACGATATATCTAATGAATTTACGGCTCAAAAATTAATTATCTATTTAATATTTTATTCATTGGTCTCTCATTGAACACACGTCACACATATTTCTGTCAAACTTATTATTTTTGTTTTTACTTAATTTTTAATGACATTTAATTCAAAACCATTTCTATTCGAGTGTTAAATAAATATATATTTTAAAAATTTTAAATTAGTTTCAAAACAATTTTTGCTTTTAAAACTATTCGCGTTTGATTTAAACGATTTTCAAATTAATTATAGTTTTATTTGTAGAATAATATTTGAATTTTAAATAAAATTATTTTTAATTAATTTCAGAGTTGGATGAGTGGTCGACCTTTTAACCACTTTTCCACTCAAAAACAGCTTAAAATAAATGAGAAGATATTATATTATATTCTCAAATATCTTTATCGGTGTTGCGTTTCAATCGTTTTAAATGTCATGAAATAGAAAGTGTGACCAAAATAGTGAGTATTAACCGTTTAAATGAATTGGAAATATTTCCAAATCTGTTTTTATTGTTACTTTCATCTCAATTCAATTCTAAGGTTATAATTCTTTATAAATAATGGTTTGCAGGACTAAGTTCATTGGTTATAGCATTTCTATTTATTTATTTCAGTCTAACCGACATTTTAAGAAAAATCTCAATTTGTATTTATTCTGCAATTTGTGACTCCGTTTGATTCAATTGATTATACAATACAATTGTCTAAAGAGTTGTTTTATATATTAGTAAAAACATAAGATTATATATTTTGATGAATATTAAATAGATTCTTATTTATATTAAATCATATAACAAATGGTATTGTAAGCAGTACGGTATAATAAATAGAAATTAAAAACAAAAATTAATTTCTATTGAATTTATTTAATAGTTACAAAAACAAGAGTAACATGTATTTAATGGAAGCAAAATGACTTTATTTGTCACATTAAATGAATAAATAATATAATTCTCTTCTTTATTATATTATATTTGTATACATAATAAACATAACTATAAACGTGATTATTGTGAAGAATATTCTGATAGTCATAAGAGAGACAAGTAATGTATGCATGAAATTAGTCTCATTTAAATGAGAGACAATATTGAGAGAGATTTATGAGAACTAATTGACGGATAAGAAAATAATATTTCACTTTTCATATAATTAATGACTACTTTATCAGACAATCTCTTTCATTCACAGGAATTTTGTTTTTTAAATACATTTGTAGAAATGAATAATTGTTTGTAAATTATATTTATCCATAATAAAACACTAATTATAGTATTGTTATTGAGTTTATTTAACAAATTATTATTTTTTATAATTATTGAAAATAATTAAAACTTCTAAATGAAGATTGTTTGGTTTTTTATACAGTATAAAAAATCTTTATAAATTTTTATATTAAATATTAAAGCTTAGGATTAGTATATAATTAATTTGGTGCTTTATTTATTTATTAATGGCAAAACTATTTAATAGAATTAATTTAATGATCAAATCGACTGAATTTAATGTCACATCCATTTAATATTAACAAAGATATACTGTAATACCGGTGCGACTAAATTAATGGGCAAAGAGTTTTGTCTCAACTTTTCCCTGACATAGCATTAACTGATGTGTCACTTATAAACAGTTAAACAAATTTTCTTATTATATATTATTTATATTCCAAATATTATTATGAAAACTACAGAATTAACAGAAAGTAGTCAAAAAATTACTGATAATCTGTTTATATAATCTATTTGTATTATATTAATAAACAATTAAACACTAATTATTTGCGATCGTATGAAACGAAACGACAAATATGTGGAATCCATAAGATATCAGCAAAAAATAGTTAAAGCCATTGAAAACAAATACCTTTAAAACTACATAATAGTCGCCAAGTTTGAGATGAGATTGGAGTCAATTGAATGGCAATGAGAGTGAAGATTGTTATTGAGTGCTATGAGTGCTACAGCGCTGTCAAGATATACGCCTTTTCCTTGTCTTCTGGCACTGGAAGTCGATTCCTCGAGAGATTGCATTCATTCGCTGCAAACATATAGTCATAAACTGGACTCTCTGTCGAGCATTCACTTCATTATTCCTATTATTGTGAATTCCGCCCCAAATTAAGTATTCCTTTGTATTTGAGGCACATTTACCAGTAATAAAAGGGTTTCCAGTCTTCTCTCTCACTCAACACTTGCATTCATTCCCATCTCTCAGAGTATCACTCAATTCAACGCATATCAAGAATATATAGTTTTCATACAATTTATTTAAGTTCACTATTTTAGTCCAAAACTCTAGCAATTGTTTTATTAGCCAACAGTTTATAACCATTACTTTAGTCTGTTTTGAGTGTTTCAGTCATTTTAAGATTTTATAATAAAATCATTTCATTTACATAATGCTTAGGCAAAGACTTAGCGCTTTATTATTCAAAATTATATGAATCACATGAATAAATCATACATTGCTATCAATTCTTATTATTTTTCTTTGCATTAAATTTGTTGTCAAATAATAAATCTATTTGTAGTTCTTTAGAGACATAATGTAGTCTACAATATAATAATGCTTTGTTTGTCAAGAAAATCGTTAGAAATACAAAATACGAGTTAATAAAGTGATACCTTTACTGGATATAAAGTTATTGATTCATTATTTTATTCGGTTATTGTATGTTTATAATAAAACATAATATTAAATTCGTTTGAAATTTATAAAAATATTAATATTAGGCAATCAAATGAAACTAAAAACTACTAGTGCTTTCAATTGATTTTTACCAAACACATACACTAGCTGACAATTGTGTATTAGATTCATGTAATCGTATTATTTAACAAAAAAGTCATTTATCATTGTGTTGACAAAATAATACTAACACCCATTCCTCAATACTTACCACTTTTCCATTCATTGCACACATGGATATAATACACGTTTAACATTGAGAATCAAATAAAATATTAATATAATTGTATATATTATATCTTTCAGAAAACTTTTGAAAAATTTAATAACGTTTTTGTTTTTATTTCTAAACTTAAATGCTAGTGTATAAATTCTACAAATCTTTTCTAATTTAAATGAATTTACCTAGATTATTTTATATAAAATATTAACTATTTGTCAATAAGACAGTTAATTATAGTTGATAAACTAATTTTAACAAAATATTTAATAGTATTTTATACGATAGAAATTAAATTACACCTTTGTTTGGTAGTAAATTTTTTGTCTGTTCAGTTAAGAGCAAAAGTTAAAAATCACATGATGTTAAAGACTTGAAATTTTGTTGAAAATAATCAACTATAAATAATAGAGAAATATATATAAAGTACATTAAATGATTGAATGCTCTTAAATGAAATTC
>CAJPVJ010000261.1:0-28599 GCA_905397405.1 Oppiella nova
CCCTATAAAAGTAGTCACCAAGGTTAAATCTGTGGTAACAGGACAATTTTAATTATATATTAGGACCCCTCATTCAATGTATTTTCATATTCTGTTATATCTCGAGTGCCATCAATAGCCAAATTTGTACAATGTTTTTTGTTTTAGAAATGAATGTTAATATTTGTGCAATTAGCAACCGTGAAAATTTTGATGATAATTATTAATTTACACAAAGTAAGCTAGAGTGGAGGGGTGGAGGGGTGGATCGTATGTGATTCAATGTGCAGCAAAGGGGGATTCATTTTTGGTCAATTTTTGCTTACATACTTTGCGAATAATTTTGAACTATTTACGAAAATAAAGTAAATAAAAATTTTGCTTTAATAAAGACTGTATTATATGTTGATTCTATACAGTAATAAAATTAATATCGTGTTTATAGAAGGAGAATATTTGTATTATAAACTTGTAATTGTATTCTTTATTAAAAATTAACATAAAATTAATATACTAATGAAATAAATGAACGATTCTTCAAATAAATAGGTACTTTAAATATGAACATGGCTCTAGAATTTGAAAAAACAATGACAGAATATTTTTTACATTGGTTAACTAGTAAGTTATTGATATACTACTGCATATAGGTATAGGTTATGACAGATTGATGAGATATAACTACTGCATAAAGAATGCTTTGCAATGATAGCCATTGAAGTGCAATCATGTGAACCGATGACCATTGGTGACCACAATGGGTTGAATACATGATTAGTGCTAATGATTGCTTTGTAGAGGATATGTACACCCATTGAAAGACCACAACGAATATATTTCTTGTGAAAATAAATAAAAAGCATTTATTGCTTTTAAATAATTCAAAATTTTACTACTTTTGAGTAATTTTTGGGTTCAAAGTTTTTACAACCTATTCATAAGTAGTAAAAAATTTGAATTATGGAAAAGCAATAAATAGTTTTATTTATTTTCACCAGAAATACATTGGTTTTAGTCTTTTTTGATGTTTTCTGTGGAATATTTTAAGTGAAATAATAGCATTAATAAGCATTCATATAATTCAATATCATAACACAATACTACAGAATATAATGAGTTTGTGATTAACAATTAAAACATAATTTTCCCGGAATTTCAAATTACATAAAATTTTGCTTTTTTGTTTAAAAGTAAAATTAGAAAAGAGTTTAAATTTGAAATTAAATAAAAGTATATATTTAAGATAAAATGTTAAAGTTAACATTTTTTGCGATAAAATGATTGCCATTTATTTGATTTATCTGTGCATATGAGATGCATGTATGGATTAATTAATGAATTTATATAGAAACGAATGGTAAATGATTTGCATGACAACCACCATAGCATGGATTCAGTTCATTGCTTTCGTATAAATCAAATGAAACTCAAACAAAACAAAAACAAAAATGTAAAATAGTTTAGTGTCTCATAACTGGTTAATTCCAATCCTAGCGCCCATTAATTTAAATGTTGGCATTACATTACCAATCAGTTTCACGTATTTGACATATTTTATGCTAATCTTAGTTTTTCTTCTCAAAACTAAATTCAAATAAAAAATTAACAAAAACTGGAATTACAAGCACTTTAATAGCCCTGACTTATTAGTCACTAAGTCACCACTTATTGCAGACTCCGTGAGTGAATGATTTAAACAAAAAACCTTGATGATTACATTATACTGTATATAATATGTGGATTACAGTGTACTACAGTATACGCTATGTATTATATGCAGAGATGTGCACATTAACTACATTAACCACATTTACAACATATAAACCCTCAAGAGGTAAAGGGAGGTTGTTTTGGATTCATTTCAAAAAACTATCAAATATAGGATAACCATAAAATACCAAATGAGAAAATATACAATTTATAGCAATTTTATGTAATTCAACTCAAAAATTACTAATTTATTAAGTTTCACATAATTGCAGTATACACTATACACTATACACTATACACTATACACTATACAGTACACATTCAATATTCTAAGCATTCCAAATGCTAACATTTCTAATATTATTGCAATCAAGTTATGTCAAGTACATTATATAATATAAATATAGTCATATAAATTGCATATACTGTACAGTATAATGTATTCGAAAAAGTAAGTCTATGAACCACTATTAATAAGTATTGATCAATAAATAGGCTTTAAATTAATACTCTGGAAAAATTAATTATAGACAGCCTTATCAATAGATAATATAAAACTCAAAGCAAAATATTTAAAGTGTTTTATTTATCATAATTCTATTTATCACAACATATTGATGTCTCAGACTACAGTAGTTAACTTTAATTGAATAACAATCCATTTCGTTGTCGTCTAATTTTATGTTATTTAGACAATATTAATACAAAACATTTTATTTGAATAATTTATGCATTAAATCATTTATCATTTAAATATAAGTTAAAATATTGTTGTGATACATGTGTTATGATATTTATACATGTGTGACACATGTGATACATGTGTTGTGATATTGTTGTATTATGTATTATAATTTATAATCATATAAAGTAATTTATAGAAAAAGCTTTTATATTGAAATTAAATTTAAACAATTATAATTTTAAAAATTTAAAAGACTACAAAATCAATAAACATTAAACAAACTTATATTTTAGATCAAAAGAAAAGCATAAAGAAAAGAGTTTAAGATAAAAATATTATTTAGGATAATATCAGACATAAATTCATTGTACAGTACATTGTACAGTATACTATACTCCGTAATAATTAATAGTTTAACAAATCGTAACTCATATTATATTTGTATAAGTTGTATAATTATTAATAATAAAAGCTTAAATTGAATTTATAAGTTAATTTAGACTTGGATTATAATGTGATTATTAATAATCATTAGAAATAACATACTATTAATACTCAATTATTAATCTGTGGTTAATGCACCAAATTATTTATCTTGAATTGAATTTGTATTTCAGATTTAAAGAGTTAATCAGTTTTTATTGAGAAAAATCATATCTGTTAAGTTGAGCAATGAAATTGTAAAGGACTAAATAAATTCTATATTATACAATACAGTACTTTATATTGAATTATACATTGTTATAACATTGTATTGTACACAGTTATAGAATATACCCAAATTACACATTTTTATTGACAAATTAGACATCATGTATATTATGTCAGATAAATTACAATTATTGAAAAGATATAACATTTGCCTAAATAAGCATTTTAAACATAAAGAGCCAATCAAAGTGTTTATTATATGTATTGATATTGAATATAACTAATAAGTTATATATATATATTTCGGTAGTTTAGATATACAGCAACATACTTATACTGTATAAGTGTCGCAATGATATTAAAAATAATTAATAATATACAACTAATATATATTATACTTTGGAACTTATGTCTATATTTTGCCGATAAATTATTTTAATCGTCAATTTGCTTGAATTTTGAGTGAGTTTTATATCACTTATTATTAGTTTATAAATTAGATTTGTTTTCTGTTATAAATAATTAGTTTAAATAATTAAAAGAATAATTTATTTGAATATTCGTGTAATGTTTGTGAAAGTTGTTAATTGAATAGAGTTTTTGTGTGTATTGTATTAAATAATAAATATAATATATATTTGCCATTAAATGGTTGTGATGTGCGTGAAGAGCGGATCTTTTGGTCAATTATAACCATATAATTGGTGTTTAGAGAGCACTAAGAGTGGGGCGGGAGTTGGAAATGCTGTGTTAACTCAAACCTTATTGAGTTATAGCTAAGGTATAGCTAAGGTATAGATATATTCATCGCACTTACATATAGCCAGAGATTGAGTGCCAATCTCTCTGCAGCTCTGGCAAAGGCGGGGTCGGATTGGGTTTTCTTTTTGCTCAACAGTCTGGTGCTGTTGGAGACAAACCAACTATAAAACCAACGCTCAAGAGGGACACCGACTTCTTTGCCAACAGTGTCGAGAAGTGCCGGAAATCCCATCTCTACGACCGCTTCAGACAATCGACTGCTCGCTGTTGTCGGCCACCACTGAACCACCGATTCTCCACATTCACCACTGAATGCCCCATCAAAACATCACTTCTGAAGATTTGCAGTGAAAACAGTTTATTCTGTAATCTTATAATTAGTCAAAATGTTGGACAAAAGCATTTGCAAATTGTTGTGTGCTTTATATGTGTTATTTTTATTAGCGCTTATTAATCATTGTATTGCCAGTCATTTAAGCAAAAGCACACAAAACTTTGATCAAAATATATCCAATACTCAGCACAAGACAGGTCTTCAAAACACAATTCTTGATGAAGAAGAGAACTTAGAGGTAGCCCTCAAAAAGTTTATCGAAGCCTGGGATCGATCGCACGGCACTACCCATACCAACACCAACACTCATCACGACATTGATAGATATCATCGCAACCATCACAACAACTCCATCACTAATAATGAGCTAATTATAACATCACAGCATTTGGCCGCTAACAACAGCACCTCCACACCTGAGCAGCGATTGTCGTCACAGACCGGTGACAATCAGTTGCAGTCAGACTCACCCGACTCTGACTCGCCATTCATGCCCCCAATTTGGTCCAGATCCCTGAGAAACAGCGCCCAAACCTCCCATACCTCCGACACTTCCCTTTCGAGTAACGCACACAAGAGCAGCAACGAAGAGGACGAGCAGTTGGAGGACCTGACAGTGGACGAGGAGTTCAGTTCTCACAACTGCACCCGTTGTGTACTGCATGAGGAAGCGAAAAGTCGACGCCTGGAGACCATTAAAGTTAATATACTTAATAAATTAGGGCTCAAAGTTGCGCCTAATATCACAGGCAAATCATTGCCTCGTATACCACCTCTGCATCACTTATTAGATCGATATAATATGTTGGGAGACGACCCCCGAGTGTCTGGCCCTCAGCTGCTCAACAGCTTTATTGAAGACAACGATCACACCATCGATAAGGAAGAAGAAGATTTGGAAGAGTTCTTTGTAAACGCCGAGCGCTCCATCAGTTTTGCACAAAAACGTAAGCATTTCATTGACTAATGTTTCAATTGTTTCAGTTATAAACTCTTTACAAATATTTAATACTGTATTTTGTAATCATTTTAATAATTTGTTTTACCCTTAATTTTAAGTGATTATAGATTTATTGAATTTCTTAATTCTTGAATCTTACAAAACTGTAAATCCTTTGAGACTTTAATTTATGAATGTATACAGTGATAGTGCTTACAGTTCTTTGCATTCTTGCATTTGTGAAACATTGCATTAATACACAACCAAACCATAGTTTCACTCTATGCCAAATTATATTCACTATATGTCCAATGAATTTATTAAATTTCATGAAAGTGAATATGAGTTGAATATTAAATAGAATTATTGTCGAGAGAGAGAGAGAGAGAGAGAGAGAGAGAGAGAGAGAGAGAGTTTGAATTCGTTATCAGACAAAATTATGATAAATTGTTTTCAAACATATTATTTTGTCAGTCGTTTGGCATATAATCTAATATTAATATGAGAGAGAGAGAGAGAGAGAGAGAGAGTTTGAATTCGTTATCAGTGATCATATGGTAAACAAGTTTTTGGAAGGATCTGATCGTCCTTTCCCTAAATTGTCAATGATATCACAATTTGATTTATTAGACATCTCTTCGCATATTTAACACTATAGACAAAAAAGTTATTGCATTTAATGAATACTAATTTAATTTTGGATTTTGGACAAAAGTCGAAGATATTTGCTTGATACCTATACAATATTTGTATTACCGTAATAAGATATCAAGTCAATTTCAAACATTTGTCATTTCTACTATTTTTAAATATTTTTACATTATTTTTTATATATTTTTGATTTAATTATTAATTAATAATATTTAATTTCTTGGAAAAAGATTAATATATAAATTTTAAGATGAAATAGTAATGTGATTATTATAGGCAAATTGTTTGTGATTGATATGAGAGTTGTGAGTAATAAATTAGTGCATTATTATTGACCCAATTGTTGTTTAATTGATTAAATAAGGGAAACACAAACTAAAGCTCATTAAAAACGATTAGAAATCAAATACAGCTATAATTCATTGGTTTGACTAAATAAAAGTAGTACTAAAGTTATTAGAAATGTGTTTTTGACCACAAAACATATTATCTTCAAATATAATCTCTGATATAATCGCATCTTCACATGGCTTAAGACAGCACCGGGAGTAGAGAGAGAGAGAGAGAGAGAGAGAGAGAGAGAGAGCAAGTATGCGGTGGTAGTTCAAGAGAGCTGAGAGCTAGCGGTTTAGTTGTAAATCACATCGATTTGGACTCTTAAAGTGAATTATTCATAGAGTATTGGATCACAAATAAATATATTGTGAGAAATATGAGAGTAAACAACACGAACTCCAGTATTGAGTGTTCAGTAAAATAGGTCTTGAGATGTTTGAGATGTGGATACAATAAATACAATAATAAATATATAAATTTATCAGAACTCCTCTCAAATACGGATACTTTTACTGTAAGAGCTGTGAGTGTTTCAAAAGTACTCTCCGGTCACCTGAGGCTAAGTAATGGGACAGCAATGCTGGCACTGCTCGGCATAATAGGATGGGATGGGATGTGTTATAACTTATTGGTAATAACTGATAATAATATATTCTGTGAAAAGATCATGAAATGAAAAATGATTATCCCTTGTAAGCATTATAATGGTTTGTATAGTTGTATAGGCGCTACATATGAAAGTCTTTGTACTCGTATTGTATGAATCAATGAATCCAATTTCATGTTAATTACAACCATTATTAGAGCCCCTAATCTATATTTGTATGTTTGATGGTTACGCCACACCACCAGCACTATCACTTCAGTATCACTGCACTGGCAGCTGAACACAACAACACAAAAATCAAACATTTGTCTTCAATTCACTTTATTTGTTATGATTATTACATATGAGGGGAGAGTGGCCAAGGAGTTTGCAACCAATTACACCATCCATTCCTTAAATTATTAATTCTTTAAATAGCTCTCAATTTCCCATCTCTTGAAAAGCAAATCTTTTTATAACTTATGTTTTGTTTGTATGCAACCATTCCTCCAAACCCCCTGAATGTGTTGACCTGGCTACTCTTATAGTTATGTTTTATTTGATTTATAAAAGTAGAAATATTTTAAGCTGTTTTGAATTTTTTACACTTGGATTAGTGCATAAGCCAATGCTTTCTGAGCTGAGGGTCAATCTGAGAGGTGAAGGTCTTTCGCTCACATCACTTATGCGTGCGATTGCTATTCACAGCTGGACAGCACTCTACCATACCTTACCATACCTTACCATACCTTCCATACCATTGCCACTGCCACTGCCTGTGCCCACACATTCACACCATTGCCTTTTGAATACACAAAAAAATACAAAAAATGTCTCTGTTTTTGGAGAGAGAGAGAGATTTGGTATCACTTTTTAGTGATTGATTCTCATACAGTATATATTTAAGCAAA
This sequence comes from Oppiella nova, assembly GCA_905397405.1. Taxonomy (NCBI): domain Eukaryota; kingdom Metazoa; phylum Arthropoda; class Arachnida; order Sarcoptiformes; family Oppiidae; genus Oppiella; species Oppiella nova. Next base: position 7,546 of record CAJPVJ010000261.1, read on the forward strand.
AGTTTTAATATTATCAAATGTTGATCTAACGTTTCACTTAGGTTTTGAAAAAATCAAATGTTTTGATGATAGCATAGGATAAGGATAAAGAGACACAAAATGCTATTTTAGAAACGATTACCAAAATAGAAATGATAGAGAATTATAAATAGTTTTTATAAATAGTATAATTATAGAGGTTGTGTTTGAATAGATGATCTTGATCTCTTTGATCTCATTGATCTCATTGCTTGTTCACAGCTCCGAATACACTGAATATACCGCCAGAAGTGAAGTGTCAATACTTTAAATTCCCGTCAAATGTACTCAACTCTCACGTAACTAAAGCGCATCTCTGGGTGTTTGTTAAACCAACAAACCATTTGCAGGACACCAATGCCTGGATTGTCATCTACCAGATTGTCAAACCGGAGACCGGCAATGATTCGCCCACACTTTTACATGTAATTCACTTTTATAGCATAATTGTGTTGCCATTCACTTTAATACTATTCTAACTTAAGGTTAGGGCCAAGAAAATCGACGTGAGCTCTAAGAAAGGAGTTTGGGTTCAAATAGAACTTAAAAAATTGGTTTCCCAGTGGTTCAGACATCCCAATGAAAATTTGGGACTCGCTATACATTCATACGATAAGGACGGCAAAGAGTTGGCTGTGATTGAGGTTAACACTAATGAAGACAATTCACTGGTATTTCTTCTCATTTTGTCTATTAGTTTCAATATAGCACTGAACATGTCATACAATATAGCACCAATGTAATATTTGGTTATGTAATGTTATGTGCATTTTCACTATACCTGTATAGTTTTTTTTGTGTCTAGCTTAATTTATTGCATAATTTTAGTAAATTTATGAATGTTTTATCGGTGATAATAATAATATATTTAATGACTGCTTTCATCAACAATTAGTTGCCATTCATTGAAGTGAAAGTTGAGTCGAAAGCTGCGAATAGGAAGAGACGAATGGTTGGTCTGAATTGCGAGGAGAACTCCAATGAAGTCCGTTGTTGTCGATACCCATTGACTGTTGATTTTGAAGAGTTTGGCTGGGATTGGATTATAGCACCGAAACGTTATGAAGCAAATTATTGTAGCGGCGAATGTCCCTATGTTTTCCTCCAGAAGTACCCGCACACACATCTCGTACAACAGGCCAACCCCTCTGGTTCTGCCGGTCCCTGTTGTTCACCGCGAAAGATGTCCGCGATTTCTATGTTATACTTCGATGACAACTATAATATAATTTATGGTATGTTACCAGGGATGGTAGTCGACCGGTGCGGCTGTTCTTAAATATTTTCTCAAAATTTATATACGAAATAAATTTTAGTTGTTTTAAAATACTATTTCTATTTTAAATACCGTATAACAAAGCAGTTAATATTAATTAGTGATTACTAACTTAACCATTGCTTCTTACAATCAATCAAAACAAACTCAGATTTAGATTAATATTTTTAATTATTTTTATATTAACCGACAACTAATCATATATCGGATATTTTTTTTATTTAGTTTTAAATTTTACAATCAAATATTATTTCTTAAAACAAAAATTTAATTTGTTGAATAAATTTATTTTAAAAATTAGTTTTACATTAACAACATAGTTAAACTCACTATCCGATACATATTTATATCATTATTTATAAGTATTTGATTCATTGAAATTCATAACAAATTAACTGATCTTTTTTGTTCTCACTTTCAATTTCATTATATTATGTTAATTCAACAAATCTCATCAAAGTTATGACAAATCTAGGCTTTAGTTTTAATAAATTTTTAAAATATTACCAGTTTTACAATTAATGAATTAGACAATAAGTAAAACAAATTTGATTTCTTATTTAATTAAATATACACCAAATGAATTATACTTTATTTCAATCACAATACGATCACAAACAATATTGCATTAAAAGACATTTAATCAATCTCTTATAATAGTTACTATCGATATAATAATAATACCATATCTTACTATTAGATCTTGTTATACTGATATGAATAAATTGATGACTTTATATGCATTATTGTGAACAAAGAATTGACAATTTGTGACATCAATTTTGTTTGACATAAGGTTTAAGATTTTTGTGATTTAATAAGAATTCATATCTAATAATTATAATCAAACTACTGGTGATTATATACTTTTAATTAATTGTAAATATTTTTATCAATGATGATATACAAAAGTATATCCTATTCTTTAATTTTATTTTTTTAAATTAAAAATAATTACTTGAATTAAAATTCAATAGCTATGTCAATCCATGGATTTGCATAATAAAAGTAATTAAAGTAAAATTTGTTGGTTTACTTAAAAAACAAAAATTGTAAAAAGAAATAATTTAAGTGATCATTTAAATGATTTATAATATAATTCATATAATAATGTGTAATTTTATTAGAAAACAAAAACATAAAATGATAATTCTAATGTTTATATTTGTTAGAATTTAATTAGTAATTATAATTAATAATTAACTAATTAATAATAAAATGTATTTCTTTTTAACAATAAACGTATTATATAATTTTAAAAATGTATGCATATTTTCTAGTTTATTGTGGCATTCAATATGATTAAATTAACTCAATTACACAATAATTTAACAATTGGATAAATTTTAGATAATAACTTACAAATATTAACTGTTCATAGTATGAACTTCATACATATTTATCTTACAATTAAACATAAGATAAAAAGATTTTATTAACTTTAGGGAGTATTTAAAAATCTTAATCCACCACAAATATTTACTAACCATTAGTAAAATTTAGATAAAATAAACAAATATAAAATAATATTTATAAGAGGCATGTAGAAACTAAATAATTAAAAAATTAACTTACTTTTTACAAACTATTTTTCTTAAGTTGGTATTTTAAATCTTGAAAATTTAACATAACAACAATGAAAATTATATATTATACTGTATTTAACCAGATATTAATTAAACAGAACAATAATAAAGTACATAATACTGTATTATTATATAGGTAATAATTAATTTTTAATTAAATATTTCTCTGTGTCTACGGTAATACAATACTAACTATAGTTCAATATTAATCAAACAGGTTACTAAAATAACATTAGGGTTGTAAACAAGTTGTAATCAACTGTAAGTAGCAAATTTTAATAAAATTAAACTCTTGCTAATTCTCATAAAAGATATTTCTTATATGTCTGTATATTTAATTAAAACTAATTTCAGTAAAAACTAAATTCCCCTTGAGTCATATAACATTAAATAATTAAAATTAGTTTTAATTAATTAGCAAGCTTAGCTCTATGTTTATGTATTAAAGTGTAGTGTAATGCAGTGAAGTAGGAATGTGGGGTCAAAAGGGTAAGCAATTTCTTGTACAAAGTTGAATGAGTACTTATTGAATGGCTCCTAAACAATTAAGTAATATTATTAACTTAATAATATGAAGTACATTGATATTTTTGTCTCCTATTCATTGATCATATGATTATGTGATTAAAAGTTTGACATTTTATGCCTTTTCCGTGTTTTGGATTTTAATCTTTTGAAGAGCATTAGAGACAATACATAAGTCGCCCTTCAGTTCACTCACCAAATCCATGATCTTCTTTGTATTACTCAATATCTCGACGCTTTGGGTGTAGGGATTATATCGGACACCAAACGGTCTCTTAATAGTTGCCGCAAATTCTCTAAACACACCAATTATTGAAGTCATTTGAATGCAATCATAACAAGTCATTAAATTATGAACATTAGACTAATAGTTAGGTTTTATCATTCACTAATTGGCAGTATAAAAATAATACAGCAATACACATAAGTTATATTACTATATACTGTATATTATATAATATATATATTAATAGTATATATCACACTACGGATACTACAGGTAAATGTGCTGTAACAATATACAGTAATACGGTATGTAATGTGAATGTAGGCTACAATGGCAATGATTACCTCATCTGTTCCTTCGCCTCATCGAAGCTATCGGTAAAGAAATAGTGGGTTTGGAAAGTAGTAATCATCGGAATCTGTTGACAAGTAATCAACGGATCAAAAGCCAACACATGAGCCGCTGGTGAGATGGCGTGCTGTTGTCATCATCATATGAAACACACATATAATACATGTAGTAACAAGCTCATTAATTCATCTTTATATCTGATGCTTGGATATAAAATGGAGATCAGAGAATGGATCAGATGTACAGTATTTTCTAACAATTATTGTTTACACTGAAAATGATTAACAAAATTATAACATAATTAACTATCTCTTGAAATGTGTTTATTTGATAATAAGCCGATTGTGGGGACAATGAATGCAAACCTGTGACCATAAAGAGATAGACAAAGTATGTAATACCTGGAGCTCAGCAGCACTGGACAGGAGTCCGGCGCCATATATCTTCATTTCATTGTTTTGTTTGCAAAGTCCGAACTCGACTGAGAAGAAGTAACAGGTGGCCAACTTGTCCACCTCCTCGTCATTGGCGCCCAGGGAGGCCAGACCTATTTCCTGGGAGAACTGTGCGAAATGTGGGTCAGCCATCAGAGCGCAATGACCTAACAATTCATGACAACAGTCGGGTTCTGTAGATAATCAACACTTTATTTAGCAATTCTTCAGTTTGCTTCACAATTAATTGTATCGCACCGGGAGTATAGAAAGGGTCGCTGGAGTGGCGGATATATTGCGTGCAATGAAATACACGAAATGCAAGTCCAGCCAAAAAGTCACGTGAAGAGAGGTAACCGGCCACTGGACGCAATTGAAACCCTGTTCTGTCTGACATTTATATACATAGTATTCATTACTTTTATATTATCACTCATTTATCAAAGTTCATAATTTATGAAAATAAAATGCAGTTATTTTATAATTACATTAATGGTGGTGAATCAATTAATAATTATTTGTGTGTGTGTGTGTGTGTTTCATATGATGATGACAACAGCACGCCATCTCACCAGCGGCTCATGTGTTGGCTTTTGATCCGTTGATTACTTGTCAACAGATTCCGATGATTACAACTTTCCAAACCCACTATTTCTTTATTATATTATTGAGTGAATCCTATTATCAGTTCATTTAATGGTTGATAACGAGAGAGAGAGAGAGAGAGAGAGAGAGAGAGAGCAATAGTTTGGTTACTTTTAAGGAAGAGTGAGACGTCTTCGAGTTGTGGCAGATTGTCTTCCCTATAACCGCAATGTTTGACGAGTAGTACAAAGTTGTCGTTAAACTCTTTGCACGCGTGCTTAGTGTATAGCTTGGTTAGTTTCCTATATATGATACCCCAGGTCTCTATCTATTCACATAATTCACAAAATATCTGCACATATTAATATTACATTTCTTATAAAAATAAGTTTTCAATTTATAAGTTGCTAAACATAACAGTAAATATTGATTGTAGACAAACAAACCTCTTTTTTAGTGTATTGAGCTCGAGGAATACGATCTCCACTTTATAATTGATTTAAATTTTTATCAATTTAATTAAGACATATTTATGAAAATATTGTTTTAAATGAAACATTACATACTGTTTATAATTAGTGGCCAAATCTATAAAATATTCCCTTCTCTTCCTATAAATAGGATCTTTGAATCCCTGTAAGATAAATGTGATATACATTCAGGGAAAAATCAAACAATGTATATTTGTTTTTATAAAGCTTGGATTTTATAAAATAAAAAATTAAATTTTAAAAATATGTGATATTCCTATATCTGTTAGAAATTTACAAAACTAATATCTGGGATGATTTAACGAAATGAGTCTTTCAACTCTTCTTTCAAATGACTGTAATAGTGCTAAACAGTACTGTACTGTCATATTGAAAGAAGAGTTGAAAGACTCATTCCGTTAAATCATCCAGATATAATACATTACACTCTTCTTTCATATGCCTTATAATACAGTACTAATAAGTAACTTGTAACTTATAACTTGTAAGTTATACAGTATAGTCAAGTGAAAGAGAGTTCATGTTAGTTCACCTCAGTTTGAGGTAGCAAAATGAGTAAAAAACTCTGAGCAGGTAAACCCTAGATAGAATAATTCATATATAATTCAATAAGAATTAATTCATTTATTGCCCCTTTAAAATTAATATAATGAATTGTCAATTATTAAAATATTGACCCTTTATTAATATAATATATGAGCAATAGTTTTAAAATTGCTTGATGGGATTTTTCTGTCTGATAGACACAATGTTATTTCAAAAATAAAAATTAGTAAAAAATAAGTTTAAAAAGGTAATTTCCCTAAACTACCGGATCCTTAAGTTACTGGTTCATGTACTGACTTTGTACAACATTTCTACAACATACACATCATTTAAAGAATATTACAATAATATTTAGCTTGATACAGTACTGATAGTCAATGTTACTAATTAAAAAATAATGAATAGATATACTGACCGGATGGTCGGCGTCAAGTTCTGAGCCATACATTAGTACTCTATTGGAAGTGTAGTCCAAATCTGATATTCTTCTGGGAAACCATGGCATCCCATTCTCTCCAAACAGTTCTGAATTGGTGTTCAATAATTAGGATAATGATTAGTATACCTGTGTATAGTAATTATGACCTATACCTGTATCAATGGAGGGCTGTGCCATTAGCACAGATAAGTGTCTCTCTTTGCTCTTAGGAGACGAGCGCTCAAATTCTTCGGAAGTACAGCCGTCCACCTCATGTCTGCAACACATTTATAACACATATTTGTCACTTCGTTCATCATTTAATCAATTTTGTCAAATAACTCGATCTACACTGTACTGTAGATTCTACAGTATAGATATAAGATTGGTGTTTATCTACAGTATATTAATATGTATACTAATAAGTAAACTATTGCCTAATATTACGGTAGTATTGTAAACCACATTTGTTTAGAAAATATACTTAAATTCATATATATTTCATGACTTAGTCTCACCTCAAATGATGAACTAATTGTGTCATCTTTTCTTTATCATCGCAATCGATGTCAACAAATATCTCAAACTCAGAATCTCTTCTCTTTGAACGCCGGGACTCAATGTGTTTGACATTTACATCCAATTCCTTTAAACAAGTGATTTAGCAAATAATGGGATATATAACACATTGTAGTTGTATTGACCTGAAATACACGGAGTGCCCGAACCAGCCCTCCCACCTGATTCTTCAGTGAAAATATGACTGCATTACCGGCCATTCCCGACACACTCTCGGGTTGTGTTGTTGTACAGGGATTGGGAGCACAGGTTGAAGCCATTGCTTCCGAACTGCCATTCGTTTCATGTGTTTCATCGATTTCAGTGATTTTGCGAATCTTTCTCTGATTCAAGTTTCGCATAAAAATCTGATTATATTTGTGATTATTTCAAATTAAAACTATTTAAATTTATTAATTTATAAAGGGATAATCTCATCACAACAAATATATTTATTAGTCTTTTTGAACATTTACATCTGTTTTATAAAAATTAATTGATTGTGCTATTTTTGAATATTATTGAATTCATTTTAAATAATCTCGTTATTTCTCGTAAACTCTGGACTTGTTTATAAACGAAGTTTTTATTCATCAAGATTATTTATAAAGTTAAATGAATATGGTTGGTACTAGTAAATAATAATAGATGATATAATATACATGGAGAGTACAGTATTTGCAGTCAAGCAAATGGACAAACAATTGAAAGGATGAGGACATACCTTAATCTCTTCCAAATATGAATCACTAAAATCAGGTAAACTGGCGGCAGATATAGTGGAACAACACTTTCTATTCTGGAAGTGTAGTCGTCTTAAGTGAGCCATTCTTCTGCTTAAAGTATATTTCTATAAGAAATTTTTAAGTTATTTTAAATGATTTAATTTTAACTTTATTGCAATAACTCTTAAAACGAAACTCAAATCCGGTTAACGAATATATATTGATTTTACCAAAAAATGAATTTTATTCGCAAAATAACTCAATTTGAAGCGAAAGTCGTTTGAACTTTGCTTTTATGTAAGAAAATGTCTTATCATTTGATACAAACTGTTTGATCCAAAGAAGTGTCAGAAATATAGTGTTGGATGAGAGCAACAAGTATTGGATATTCTATGATATACTGCAAAAAAGATCAATTTATGGCATTCCTGTGCGCACTCATTGTCACTAAGGTTTCTGATTCTCATTTTCATAATAAGAGTCAACCTTTTCTTCGGCACTTAGTTATCGAAAACTATTTTTCTCTTATTTTGGATTTTTTCTCCAAAGAGATAAACATTAATGACTTCAAACTTGTGCTCAATGTTAGAGCGGATCACAAAACGAGTGATAAAACGTTATATAATTTATGGACTTTTATAAAGAGTCTATATTTAGGTTTCCTATAAATCTATTTTTTCATTCAAATGGCAATTTTATTTAAAAGTAGTGAAATCAATTTATTCAATTAAAAACAATAGCAATTGATTGGTGCAATTGGAGAAATTTAAAAAATAATTTTTCATTTTAAATGTCTTGTTCTTTGAATTTCACATTTTATTGCTTTTTTAGAACCGAAGGGTTTACCTAAAAATATATCAAATTTAAGGTTAATATTATGAATAAATTATTGGTAATATTAATTACAATTCCAGGAACAGATTTGCCATCAATTAGATCCAGAAACTGAAGGGCTATTTCTTTGGCTACATTGATCTGAGCCTCGGCAGTACTGGCGCCCAAATGTGGGGTACAAATCACTTTGGGGTGACTTAACAGTTGGTTTCGTTTGGGCGGCTCTTCTTCATAGACATCGAGTCCGGCGCCGCCCACGTGTCCAGACTGGAGGGCTCGCAGGAGAGCCTCCTCATCGATGATACCCCCGCGCGCGACGTTTATCAGACGCACGCCTTTCTTGCACTGACCCAGAGTTGTGTCATTCAACAGATCTGTTGACAATGTTTTATATAATTAGACAAACGTGTGGTTCGTTTGAGACGAGACCTAACTTTTAGTCTGCGGAATGAGTGGCGTATGGACTGTGATGTAGTCGGCCTGAGGCCAGATCTGCTCCAATGGCAGGCTCTCCACATCAAATGTTTTGCTCACATCTGCCGGAACTAACGGATCAAATCCTATAGTCTTCATACCGAAGGCCTGCATCCTTGTGGCCACTTCTCGGCCAATACGACCCAAACCAACGATTGCCAGAGTTTTTCCCAACAATTCATTGCCTGAAAAGCTCTTTCGGTCCCAAACGCCACTCTTCAACGAAGCGCACGCTTGTGTCAAATGGCGAGAGAGCGACAGAATCATAGTGCAGGTCAGCTCAGCCGCACTTATGGTGTTACCTCCCGGAGCACTGCACCAGTCAAAGGACACACCATCAGTTCAAGTCATATCAATTATGTGCAAATAACTTATACTTTATGACAATAACCCCCTGTTTGGTGGCCGCGTCCACATCGATGTTGTCCACCCCTACACCCGCTCGACCGATCACTTTGAGATGTTTGGCCGCTTTGATCACATCTGCCGTCACAGTCGTGGCTGACCTCACGATCAATGCCTCGTAATCCTGAATACGAGATATATATTGATGAATACGAATGATTGATATAAAAACATAAGTTATAGTTATTATAATGATAGAGATTATTGGGTAATAATAGGGCTATTGTGTGGCATTCATACAAACCCTTATGGTTTCGATGAGTTGCTCTTTAGATAAGCCAGTCTTCACATCCGTCGAGACATTCCTCTGTCTCAGTATATCAATAGCCGATGGATCCACTGAATCACTGATNAGCGCACGCTTGTGTCAAATGGCGAGAGAGCGACAGAATCATAGTGCAGGTCAGCTCAGCCGCACTTATGGTGTTACCTCCCGGAGCACTGCACCAGTCAAAGGACACACCATTAGCTCAAGTCATATCAATTATGTGCAAATAACTTATACTTTATGACAATAACGCCCTGTTTGGTGGCCGCGTCCACATCGATGTTGTCCACCCCTACACCCGCTCGACCGATCACTTTGAGATGTTTGGCCGCTTTGATCACATCTGCCGTCACAGTCGTGGCTGACCTCACGATCAATGCCTCGTAATCCTGAATACGAGATATATATTGATGAATACGAATGATTGATATAAAAACATAAGTTATAGTTATTATAATGATAGAGATTATTGGGTAATAATAGGGTTATTGTGTGGCATTCATACAAACCCTTATGGTTTCGATGAGTTGCTCTTTAGATAAGCCAGTCTTCACATCCGTCGAGACATTCCTCTGTCTCAGTATATCAATAGCCGATGGATCCACTGAATCACTGATTAACACCTTATTGAGTGAAAACGAAGTCATTGTTTGAGTTATTGATTACTTGGAGAAACTTTTTGTTAAAAGAGGTAAACGATTGTGGACTCAATGGACACAAGTATGTGAAGAATGAACCAATCGACTGTAAAGCCTCACAATTTGTTAATTTTTCTCATTTATTATCATTAAAATAAATGTAAACTCTAAACCTCAAGGACAAATTTTTGAAGCAAACATATTCCCAAGGCTATGATTGAACATCACTGAACACTACACTAACTTACAGTATAGTCGATGAGAACAAACAATTTATCAATTCATCTGTTCGTTCAGACACTCAAATCAACTCATGCTAACCACCACCTCATACCTCATACACTGGTTTTGCATTTACTATAGTTTCACTTATTATATTGACTCAAATCAATTATTATATATATTATCACTCAACAAATATTTATATTTATTCCAAATTTGTACAAGTATTTATAATACTTTCTAGTTACAAAGTAAAGACATTTTGCAAAATGAAATTGGAGTCAGTATCAATTAATGGCTAATATAAGTTACCAAAACTTATGAGTATCTAACTATTAACTCTTTTAATATAATTCAAGTTTCATTATAATATAAATATTATGGTCATTTAGTGGTCATTAGTGGTATGGTGTTACACCATTGGTGTAGTCATTTAGGCTCTATCACTAAAAATGAACCTGGGTTGAATGAACAATTAAATTGAAGCTGTACTGTATACGGTACTAAATGAATGCCACGAGTTGTGCCATAATATGATTGTCTGAGAGAATGAGTACATACTGTAATTCATAAACTATTTTAAAATTGTATTATTGATGTAAATTGACTGTAGTGGGTCTGAGATCACATCACTGGACCAGTGACACTGGTTACGGATTTGTATGACAGATAATTGTATTGTCACGTGTATTACTTCCATGTGGATCAAGATTCAGTTATGACAATGCTTTCGATTGACTGTATATGTCATAACTGAACAAACACATACAGGTAATAAATAACCTTTGTGATGATTATGTATAACCAGCGTAACTATGATTAAACCAATCTACGAAATATAAATGGCATATGTCATTATGTCATGATGAAAATTTCTGGTTTACGTTTCAAAAATTATAAGAACTATAATTAAATTATAGTTAACTTTTATTCAAATGTAAAAGCTTTGCTCCAAAATATATAATGTTTAAAAATGAGTTATACGGTAATTAAAATTATTGCAATTCTTAATATATTACACTATCTGTTAATTAAATATATAAATAATACTTACAAATACAGTAATTGTAAGTTTTAAATAAAATTTAAATAATTTTCTAAATTTACAGTATTTTATATAAGTAATTGTTAATGTTATTTAACTATAGTAAAGTAGCGAAATAAATTATACAATAAATAAAATTGAGTTAACATTAATTACAATATATGGTGAATCTATTGATTGTAATAAATTAAATTAATTAAAATATTAAGGAAAGGACGGATTGAAAGAATTGTCATTAAGTAATAGACTTGTATTAATGGGTTTAACCATTAAGTGTTGACTAATTAATATAAGAGTTAAACTGAAACCATGGAAATTATTTAAAGTAATATTTCATCAATTAAACAGAAATTGGATTAAATTTCATTAATACTCGACATTACAATTAAATTTAAATACAATTAAAAATAAATCTATTGAATAGTGTTAGTATGATGGGAACGGGTGTCTAAGACATTCCAGATGTCATTGCCGTCAGCAAAGGGGTATAATTTAGCGTTGAATTGGGGATTAAGGGCCAGTCGTTTGTGAAGCGGATAACCGGTGCGGGCGAACACTCTGTCGTTATTCGTGAGTTTGAGTGCCGGACAGACGTCGTTGAGTCCGTCGCCCACATACGACACCCGAGAAAATTGCATTTTGTCCTCACTCTTGCGTTTACTTATGTAATCCATTAATACATATCCTTTGCACAGATTATGGGCAGATATATCGCACCAATTCTGGTCCTGATATTCTTCCACTTGAAGACATCCATTGCCATCAAATTTGGCCGGATTTGTGTAGACTTTGCTATTCGTGGATAAAATTACAAAATTATGTAATCGACTGTTATATCATTGCTTATGAACTGTTATAAATAGATAAGTATTAATAGCCTAAAGATTATGTGAACCCATTTTGCACCTGACCTTCAATTGTAGGCATAGTTGTAAGAATGCCCCAGTTCATCCAGAGCATATTACAATTATAATCTAAATTAACTTTCGCTCACAAATTTAAAATCTGATAATTTAATTGTAATAAACTTATGAATATAACTTATTTATAAACTTATCAGAACAATGTTAATCAGACCTCACTATTACCGGTACTATAATATGATATTAATCAGTCAGACTGACTAATATCAATCAGTCAATCAGTAATTTATGACAATAATGTTAAGTATAAGTCAATTGGTTGTTCACTTGTAAGGGTAGACATATGATAATAAGTATAAATACAATATATTAATAATACAGTAATTACAAAATGATAAGATTGTGAATACTATGTATAATTGCGAAATGCATTGCAATGTGACATAAATGAGAGATTAATACCGAAATGCTTTATCCATTTGATTGAATTCAAGAGACTGTCCGATGAATACAGTGTTTGCATCGGAAATGATTATCAATTCATACTTCTGTGGACCAGAGTTCTTGAGATTGAAGATGAGGTCTTTCATACCAGCGATGAGTGGCATTCGTTTGAGACAACTTCGGATCTGTTCTTCAGTGACACCCGTTTTGTGAAGATATGTGAGGACTTGCTTCATATAAGCGATCCAATTGTTGTGATCGTAGTATTTCTGAACAATCTCTTCGGGGATGACGCCATCGGTGGCCAATTCGTTGATAAATGTATCCGAATTGCAGTCAACTATAGTCTCGTCGAAATCAAAGACAACTAATTCCGGGCCGTCGATAGTCATGACCAGAGTTGGTACGAGTTATATGTTTGCAATGCTATACAAATGAACATTAAATCATGAATTGATTTCAATTGAAATATCCATAAAATGGTAGTTAAGAGCAAAATGTGATACAATTTGCACTTTCAATGTCTTCTCATTGTATATCATATGAGAAGTCCATTCCTATGACAGCATTCAGTGAGAGTTGCGTCAGATTCTGGTGTATGAGAAGTCTATGACTGCATTGCAAACTGGATTCAACCAGTTCTTCATCCATTCAATTCACTGTATACTATATACAGTACAAGTATTATGTCATACATACATACATATTGTATATTTCAAGTATATTCCACATACTCTACAGAGTCTACATTTCCCATCACCTCATCCCTTGCGCGCATGTATTCATTCATTGCGTCCATCACTAGAAACATTTGACACAAACTTTTTACAAGTTTTATAAAAGTTGTCCAGTCAATATAATTGACAACTTATTGAACAATAAGTCAGAATCTCATTTAATTTCCATATTTTCTTAACCCCTGATGAAGGCTCCGTTTAGGACCGAATCATTAACTCAAAATTCTAGATTATTTATAGAACTTTAGTAGTGATTCAGATTTCTCAATAAAGTAAAGTATAACTTCAACATCTTATCAAATTTGAAGTTTGAACAGTAATATCTGTAGTGAAAGTGAAGATCATTTGCATGAATGCCCACAACTATGATCTCCATCTGCTGTATACTAAATTGAATTTACTTAATTCTGTATTTATAATATAAAATTTACTATAATATTAGTTTAAATATAATTTATTAAATTTGGAAAATACTAGTATACGAGTACTTGTATGTGAGAGAATTGAATTCTAAAAGATTTGTCAATTATGATAGTCACTATAAAGGTCTTTTTACCACTAGATGTGGATGCTTTAGTAATTAATATCCACACAATCCATACTCAATCCACTGGTCTTGTATTCATAACTATTATATAACTGAAATGACTTACTCTTTACTTATTGTTAGCATTGAAAGCACAACAATTACTGTCAATTCTTTAAAATACCGGTACATACAGTATATGACAAACAGACACTAATTTTATAAATTTCTTAATTGCCAATAATTTGTAATACTTTGCACTAATAGAATCGAGAAAAAGTAAGTATGATGGTAGTACTGTACACTTTGTATATTATTAATATGGCAATACTGTAACATTAATAAGATAGGCCATGTGTAAATTAAGTATTCATAGTGTAATAATTTAGTTATTATAACAACTAAACTAACTTAGCAAATTGTAAGTCTCACACTCAAGTATAATGAATACAATACTTATGACATAAACATAACTTATTCTGTAACTCGTAGTGTAGTTAACTAAACACCAAGTTATCTACGGCGGTAAGTATACTGGTGAACAGATTTGTGATACAGTATATGATACACTTCAATTATTGCCACAAACAACCTTATGGTCATTCTTAAGAGATACCAAGCTAGATTAACAATTATTTGTTTATTAATACATTTAATTTGTAACTAATAACAGATCAGTATACAGTAAACACTATACACTATACAGTAAACGGATATACTGTATTATTATGACTGAACATAATTTAATTGTTACTATAAATAACTGAGCATAGCTATAACTGTACCAAGGTGATAAATTAGTTTATCTTTTGGAATAGTTAATAGTATTGTGATGTATTGCAAACATCCTTCTCATGGTTTGCATCAATATTGTAGTGAATATTCAATCACTCATTGACTCATTCACACAAACATTAATCAATTGCTTCTTAATATAAACACAAACTATTGATATATTCATATTAAATATGGTATATATTAACCAAAAGATTTCATTTGAATTGACAATTAGTTTGAAAGTATATAAAATGAGAGAGATCACCAAAAACATTGAATACAAGTAGAACCTAGTTGACTTGAACTGATACATAAAACTGTGTAATTATATGTTAGTATATGTGGTATATTTGGTGACAATGAATATAAGCCCACATTTATATAATGACTGCAATTATTTGCAAAGAAGAGATGGCAAGAGATTGATTGAACGCATTGTTCACGACTTACACGATAAGTAAGTATTTATATGTGTTTCACACAAAATGCAATCTAATTCAAGTAGAAATAGTTATTTTTGAAATCACAATGATCTCAATGTTGACCAATTTCAATCAAATGAATAATCAATTGACAAAGCTGTAACCAAAATGTAAATAATCAATTTGTTGTAAATGTTGAGACATTTTGACACAATTATGGACATCGGGTGTGGGACTGGGAATATAACCTCGGAATTGGCCGACAAGTTGTCATACAATCAAATGATTGGCATTGATATAAGCGATTCAATGATTGAATTTGCAAACAAACATTTTAAACAAAAATCAGTTAAATATTTGGCGGCAGATATATGTGAGGAATGGCCTAAACTGAGCGAAACACTCAATTTGACTGAAAAGAGCGTCGATTTAGTTATATCTCTATATTGTTTGCATTGGGTCTCCGATTTGGACGAAGCCATGAAAAATATAACAAAACTTCTAAAACCAGGTTTTATTTACATATTCAATGGTTTAGCGGAAATTTATATAAATATTGAAACCATGAAACAGGAGGTCATTGCTATGTATTGCTCTTCTCGTGGAGTGATTTCGAAGGGTAAGTCGTCTTTTACCGAAATTACCTGTTTACCGTCGTTATGAAGATGCGGTAGGGATTTTTAACATCCGTAATAATGTGGATTATAGATTATTTAATGATTTGAATATTTAATAAAGTATCATCTCATCATATCATACATTATAGTTTGCCTAAGATATTACTAATTGTTATTAACTCTTGAAATACGTTGACATATAGGGACCAAAATTAACCAAAAATCTCGAGAAACAATTCGCAGACTAAGTGAACATTTGGCTCCATTTCCTGTGTTTGAACCGCCAAAAGAGGATCAATTAGTGGCCAAATGGCAACAGATTTGTTTAGACAATGGCTTATTGGTGTCCGAAACTGTGCTAACTCATACTTTCTATCAATTTGACTGTCTCAACCAATTTCGAAGTTATTATTAAATTGTTTCTAAATTCAAACATTATAACTATATATTTGAAAAGTACTCTCTAAACACACATTTAATTCAATATTTAGATGTATTGCAAGCGATGTGTCATTTCCTGCCATTCATTCCCGAAGACAAAAGGGACGAGTTTTTGAGTGAATACTTGCAACTCGTGGACGACCTCTATATCGCCAAACAGTTTGACACCAAAGAACTCACTGATGAGAGTCCTGTTCGACTCAGTTATGATAACATCGTTGTGGTGGCCGTCAAACACATCTAATGTGCCATTTGTTCACATATTATCATATAGTTTAGCAATGCCTTCAATAGTAGCCACAGCCATACAGAGTACCACCACTTTATCACTATAGAACTTCACACTTCTAATTGTTATTTATATGTATCTAATATAATCTTATTATTAGTTCATTATATAAATACTATAAATATAATGTGGTATTACTCGCAATTTATTTAATTTATTCTATGGAATGGTTTAAGCATGGGATTAAGCATGGCCACGTATAATTGCATGTTATTTAAATTAAAAAACTTTGCAATTTACAATCATATTTAAAATAGATTAATAAAATTCAATGCACTAATATAGAACTTTAAAAAATACAATTAAATCAATAAATATAATTCAATTTTACAATATATTTCCACAATACTGAAGATTATTTTACAAGTATTTTATTGATAAAGAAAATGTGCTGAAATGGCTTATAGTATAATATTGCCTTAATAGCTAAACATTTGTCAACAAATCTGCAAAAACACAGAAAAGTTTAAATTGAAAAAGTTTTAAAATGTTTGTTAAAAAATAATATTTTATAATTTAAAAAGGTAAATATTTTTTTTTATAAAAATGTAAACTTCAGCAAAAATAAGTCATATTATTATTACTTATATGGCATATAAGAGTAATAAAAAATACTGTATAACCGTATAACCCAACTGTAAGACCCAATCTGTGCAATTTAAAGGTTATATAATACTACTGTACAATGTAACTACATTATTAATATTAATATTATTAGATATTGTTAATTTTACTGAATAACTTATTAATATATTAATACTTTATAAAGTCGACCTAATTATTTTATAAAATAATAAATAATATTTTAATACAACAATTTAAAATTAAAATAAAATTGACCGACCTCCTCTCCCCCACCCAGTGTGGACAGTATGTGCTTATTGAATGATCCTTAAGATTATCACTTATAAAGCCATTTAATTGCATTTTAATGTCAATAAATTAAATAAAAATGGTTCAATTTGGCTAAAGTATTCTTATACAGTACAGTATTATTGTTCAAAATTTGGAATAAATATGATAAGAATAGAGAGTTATATTACTCTAAAAGTTGTGTTACTGTACTGTACTGTACTGTACTTTGTGCTCATATAACATGTATGTAATACAGTAGGAAAGAAGTGATAACTGACTGAATGGATGCAGAGTCTGGAGAAGTCCTTATTAATTATAATGAGAAAAGTCGACTCATATTTGATGCCCCGATAATTACATTGAAATCATAGACAATAGGTGTTCTTTGAATGTATTGAGGAATTGAAATATAAGTAATTTACTAATTTAAATGTATGTTCAAATATGTAATTTGAAATGAATGGTTACTCTTAAGGGTTGTCACTCATCACACAACACAACACTCTCAATACAAATCGATGAAATGAAATACATTTACAGTAAAAGTGTTCAAATAAATGTTACTTTGAGTGTGAGTTGTTAAGTTTATATTGAATCTTAACTTTCCTATGACAAAATAATTAATTTGCTTTAAAATTGTACCTATTTGATCATTAAAATATAAAATAGTTTTATTTCATAAGCAATTCAAATAAGAAAACTATTCATTGAATTCAAAATATCTGTATTTAAAACAGATTAAATATTTTATTAAATAAAATACTGTATTTGTATTAAAGTAGTGTTAGAAAGAACCTTAAATATAAGTTTCATTGCTATAGAAATAAATTAAAGATTTCGTTAAGTGAAGCAAATCTTTTGGGAGAAATTCGTTTTAAAAGTGTTAGAAATCATAGTTTCGTTGAGAACTAAATAAATTGAATTCATTTCAAAAGAAAAAATGTTATTTTCATGGACTCAACGAAAAGCGAAATTCAGACTTTCTTTGACTTTTTGAACAAAAAATAAATCCATTTTAAGAAACAAATACTGATTATTATCTCAATAAATATAAGAAATGGTGAATATTTGGTATACAGTATAAGTTATTGAGGTATAAATGATTGCTTTTTAATGGTAATCCTTTTCGATATTTAAAAAGTTTGATTTAATACTATATTCTCATTGTAATGTATTTAATCAAAAAATATTTTTATTTTTAAAATTCACAATTTTATTTATTGAATTGTTTTTAATATTTTTAATTAACTACTGTATTTATTTATAAAATTAATTAATTAAATACTTTATACTGTATGTACTTAATCTAGATTTGCGACAAATGCCACGATATTGCAATAGTAAGCAATAAAAAGAGATTAATTGTACATTTTATTGGTCCTCTTATTGTAATAAGTTACTTACGTTAATATATAATTAAGCCTTGATTACATGTGTGTCGTTATGACATAACTGCACTAAATTTGAGTGCAATTATTTGTTTTAAGGCCTAAACTATTTCATATGTTTTGTGACACTTTTTCTTGTTTTGATGGCTCACTACCACAACAACACTCATTCATTTGTTCCATCACTACATCACTTTCTCTCCAATTATTCAATTAAGGCATCACATCAACAATATCAGACATCAGACATCACACACACACACACACACACTCACTCACTCACATTCACACATTTTTAAGAAAAATTCTCTTTAGCTTAATGACTATAATAATTGTAGTAAGTATACATTGATTTTAGAAATATGAATAATTTTTTTATCAACAATATTCAAATTTGTTGTAAACAAATCAATATTAATATTTATCGTAATATTCAACACAACTATTAATAAATTATTTAAAAATTGCGTCAACAAGTTAAGTTTGTGTTCATTTGGCTATATTTATAATCTGTATACAAATGTTCAAAATAATTTTATCACATATTTCTTAATACCAATAAATAAATACTTGTGAAATATATTTTTTAACAATAATTTCTTATAAATTATATTTTATGTCAATTTTATGAATATGCAAAATAGAAATAATAATTTGCCAAAATAGGTATCTAAAGTAAAAAGTAGTCTGTAGTTCACAACAAATACATCAATTTATATACAGTATTATACAGTAACTTACTGTATAGTACTGTATATAACTTAGTTAAATATATACCAGTATATACGAATACAGTACATTGTTTTCTAGTTATTTGAACAAACGATCAAAAATAGTTTAACTTGTAAGACATTAGTTACAAAACAATTGTTTTCAAGTTTTATACACAACTCAACTACACATTGAATGACTTCTTGATTTGCAAAATATAGACATATTATTTCAAACTTAACGGAAAAGCATTTATAAACTGATGTTTGAAAATAAAGTCTACACCAACAAAACATTTTATAAGAATTTTATTCAATTCTGAAATTTTATTTCAAATATAAAAATATTTTATATAAATTGAAGCATAAAATATAGAATTTTATTTTATGTGACGTTAACTGATAATGTTTAGTGATTTTTGTTATTTTATTTTCAACTATTGATACAAAACTCTAGCATCTGAATTTGTTTATTGAATTGTAAATGTGACAAATATTTAAAGTGCAGGACTACAAAATTCATTGTTATTACACAATATTAGATTAATTGTTTTTTGTAAATATGTTTAAGATATATATTAATAAATCGAAGTTCTATTATCTACAAGAGATTTATTAATAAATCTTAAACAGACTTGAAATACATTGAGATATATTAAGGTATTCTGTAATACAGTAGTTTAAACGATGGCGATATTTGTTGAAAATATATTATAGGAATTCTAGAAATTTATATAATATAAAGACAATTGTCAAAAAATATAGCCATGAAATTGATTTATGGCTTTAATACAAATGCAAACAGAGTTGTTGTCGAAGCTATGATTCAATTGAGATATGTTTGACGACATTGTAATAAAGCGTTTGATAAATGAAGGCATCATAAGAATGAGAGGTATTGGAAATGTTGAGAAAAACTATTCATTTCTATATTTTTATTCACTTCTAAATCCAATCTACTTTTTAGTCCATTCTTTTTACTCGCATTTTTATCTAACATTCACTTTCTTAAGAAAGAATTTTCACTCATTTTTATTAAATGTTTGTTTTCAATGATATTGAAAATATCGCTTTCCTCTCAGCGGTTCTCTCTCTCTCTCTCTCTCTCTCTCTCTCTCTCTCTCTCTCTCTCTCTCAAAAGAAAACAGAATTGAGAATTCATTTTGAATTGAAAGCAGTTTTACTTTTGACTCATTCTCTCAATTCTTGAGAATCTATTTTTCAATTTTGATGATGTATTCGGTATTCGCCTTCAAATTTGCTGTATTTCTACTCAAAGTAAAAATACTTTATATAACATAAAAACACATTTCCTTTTATTACTTATTTTAAATAATATATTTACAATTCAAATATATTT
>CAJPVJ010000262.1:0-29990 GCA_905397405.1 Oppiella nova
TTCCACCCACGAGTCATAGTATTGGAGGCACCCGTCGGTGTGGGTGAGCTGTCGCCATAGCGTGAGCTCCCGGTGCCGGCGATGGAATTCCCCGAGTAGGCCGTCCCACGTGTCCTCTTTACCTAAATTAAAAAGTTTTAATATTAATCATACTCCAAAATTTATTTTAACTAGATCCATTATTATACAAATAATAATTTTTATTTAAATTTATAGTTTACAACTACTGTATAGTTTATAACATAATCTATCAAGATGTTAATAAATGAAAACTTATGTAAACTTTATTCACTTAAAAATCTAAACAAACAAAAACTTAAATAAATATTATGTATAATTGTTATTAGATTATAAATAAATTGTTTTAAAATATTTTAAAAATAAAACCTTGTATAACAATAAATAATTAATCTGTTGAGTGTACTAGACCAAAAATTAACTAATCATTAATTCTATAACTATATGAGATATAAATTTCATATGAATTACAGCTTAAAATTGATTTTTAATCTATTTTTTAAATGAGGCCAATTTGGTTTTTAAGTCACTGCCAACAAAAATATTGTTTAATTTTTAATTTGTATAATAAAAATTACGTTGAATAATGATAAATAATGGCCTGTAAATGATGATTCCAATGTTAAACTTATCAAGCATATATTTATATGAATTATAAATTGTATATAAAATTACAGTTTAAAATTTATATTAAATAAAAAATTAATGATATATCTATAGAAATAATCTTGAAGAATCAAGCCCAAAATTTAATTAAAATAAATCTATTAGTTATAAAGTATAAATATTAATTTTAAATTTATACCTACAGTTTGGTATCAATTTTAAGTTATTAAATCATTATTAAATAAAACTAATGTTATCCTAATGGACATTATAAAAAACATTCTGTGTAAAATTTTAAATCTTTTAAAATAATTACTTTGCATGACAATAAATAATGAGTTCATTGATGTTTAGGTCAAATTTAAAAATATCAATTAAATACTTATATTAATCATAAAATGTATATAAAATTACAGTTTAAAATTGATTTTAAAAACAAAGTTTTAAATGAGATTTTATATTAGATTTGAAATAAACAGCAATTTAATAGATTTAATGAATACATACCGACAATGAAATGCATTTTAATCGCGTATTCCCGGCCATCCCTACCGTCTATACCCCGCACTACAGGTCCCGATAGGCCGGCGCCCAAACACTTGTCATCCAATCGGAAGGCATCCAACAGATGATTGGGTCGGATGTATGGCTCGATGTCTGTCAATGGCTCCAGAGTTTCCAACAGATTATGTATCAAAGCCTCGACCTGTGCCTCAGCCTCCTGTCCCTCCGGGGGCTCCACTCCCACCCAATGTGTGCCCACCAGTGCTACACGTTTTGGATCTTCTTGACGGCTAACTACCTGTCCGTCAGTCTCGTCTACAACTGACTTTTGCCGCGGAATGACTACCTGTCCATCGGATGTGTAGACTATTAGGCTTTCAAGAGGTTTGACATCCCTTTCCACGAGTGTTTCCATTATAGGTTGTTCCGGTGATTGGACTACAAGTCCGTCCACAGTGTCTACTGTGAACTCATTCTGTGGACTGACATCCCGTTCCTTAAATGAATCGATAATAGCCTCTGATATGGGTTTGACTACCATTTCCTTCATAACTTCCGTCACATAAGTATCCATTTGATTGACTACCTGTCCATCGATTGAGTTTTCTATGGACTCATTAGATGTGCTAACATCCCGTTCCTCTGGTGTATCGATGCGCTGAATAACTACCTCTCCATCTACTGTATCATTAGTATTATCTAACTCTGGGTTAGCTAACTGTCCTTCATTTGAATAACTGATTAAGTCTTTCACAGATTTGATTACCAGTGCTCCCAGTGTTCCCAACTCAGGCATTGTATCAATTGGTCTGACTAACTGTCCACTCATTATATCATCGATAGGTTCCTCCGTCATAGACAGCCGGCGCTGAGCTAACTGTGCGATTGTGTCCAGACTTCTCATAGACTTCTCATTGGATTTATATTTGGTTTGCAAAAAGTATTCAACAAATGCTGTGTTTATATCGTAAGTAGTGTTTAAGTCTATAGTGTCGGCGATAGAATCCCTGACCTCCCTGTCCATCGGTTGCTGCCATTAGCCCCGAAAATATAAATATATATTCTGTTATTATTCTAATAAAGATTTATATTTAATGTAATTCTGGTGGACATACGAGTGGTTAGTACTGATATGAGAAATGCAGGGCCCCCTCCCGTAGTCATTATGTAGTCTGTAGTCTGGGTACCTCTGATTGTACGGCACAAAAGTGCTCGTAATTAGTAGTTTTCGGCCGAAATAAATTGAATCGTGAAATGAAAAGTAAGAAAAACTGTTGAGAGTAAAAGTAAAAAGTAAAAAAAGTGTACTAAAAACGAGCGCAAAGCATGCGATGAGAGGGGAGAATTTGGTTCACAGAATTCGTGGTAACAAAACATAACAATATTCACGTATTATGCCATAAAAATACGTATAAAAACACAATAATAACAGCACCCGAAGTCTTAACCCGTCGACTGACTGATTGCCTACCGTGTGATAAGCGTTGGAAAAATAATTTTGCCTTGAACATCACATTGACCTGATTTTTTTAGGTGTCTCTCTCGACGAGCTTTGGCGAAAAAATGCGTTTATTTTTTTCTGTATGTTTAGCGAAAATATTTCACTCAAAAATATGTGTTTTTCTTAATTTTTCGTATGTTTTCCTTACGTTATGTACTCTCTCTCTCTCTCTCTCTCTCTCTCTCTCTCTCATGATTCTCACTCATGAGTGAGAGTTTCAAAGTTAAGTGTCTCAAGAAAAATAGCAGAAAACTTTTTTCTCTACCAAAAAAATGCCTAAAATATATGAACGACTCGTAAGGATTGCACGCTTTGATTGCATCGAGTGTTGAGTCAAGAATTTATTGCATTTAGCGTTATGTGAATGCGTTCTGTAATAAGTAAATTAAAAATAAAATTGAAATTTACTCACAGAATAGAAACTCTTAAAAATAATAATGACGAGAGAGAGAGAGAGAGAGAGAGAGTGAGTGAGAGAGAGAGAGAGAGAGAGAGAGAGAGAGAGAGAGAGAGAGAGAGCACTCTCACTGGCATAATAAATGAGTGGAACCGGGGAGGGGGAGGGTCGGGGCTATAGATATCTGCAGCAAAACGTTAGATAATTAGTCGCGTAAGCCTTGGCTAAGCATTTGTTTAGCATTTTTACCTTCAATTTGGAAAAACGATTGCATCGATCAGACGATTAATGATCCGCTAATCGGACGGATAGACTCATAGAAAATGAAAATTATTTTATTTTATTTATGGAAACAAAGTTTTTTAATTATAGTTGGATTTTTGGAGTTTTAATTTGTGATTTCGTTACTCAAACACTGTTTGGCATTAAAAATATATAAATTTTGCGATAAGTTTTATTAGTTTAAGTAGGGAGTCGTCTATCAGTCTCTCTCTCTCTCTCTCTCTCTCTCATTCACTATAACTATAACTCTCTGTTAAATAATAAATTTTACGTCTTTTTACACTTTCTCTATCAGTACTCGAGGAATGAAAAGCGAATTATAAATGGCTTTTCATTATTATGCAAATCGTCTGAATGTTGCAAAGTCTTGAATAGTTATGGCTATTATTTTACTCGTTTTTAAATAATATTATACTTATATTTTGCGCTCATTTTTCTCTCGCATGTCTTGTTTTTCATTGCTGTAATGTCTGACTCTTAAGACTCACTCCGGTATATAACAAAAGCCAATACATTATAATAAGTGCTTTTTAAGTGAACATTCATTTTGAAAGGTACTGGAAATGACCACAACATTCATACGAGAGTTATGACATTGATATCAGTGAGAAAGTCAAACCTTAAATAAAAAATATTATGAAAAAAATATGGGACACACAGCCACTAAAAGCACAGTCATGTTTGCCTTAGAGCACAGGGAGGTTGCAGTGAGAAAGCTCTCTCTCTCTCTCTCTCTCTCTCTCTCTCATACACACATACATACAGTACCCGACGATTATATATATAATATAAAAAGGAAACGAAAGAATTTTCATTAAAACATAAGGTATTTAATACTTCACATAAAGTAATAACTATTAAACGGAATGAATAATTACTTTAAACGCCTAAATGAATGGATGAAAATTGAAAAACACATTACAATTACAATTATACACTCAATAGCATATTCTTTTGATATGGAAAAAAGCGAGAGAATATGCTTAGGATTAATGTGTCTTCGCCGAGAGAGAGAGAGAGAGAGAGAGAGAGAGAGAGATTAATATTTTTGAATTCAATGTTAAAACACTCGAAGCCATTAACGCAGGAAATCGATAATAAGAAGCGAGTATTTAAAGAATACATCATTATATGTATGTATATATTCTTACATATATATATATATGCATTGTATGTATAGATTATTACATTATATCATAGACTGGTGGTATAAGTTGCTCAACAGCACCGGCACATTACAGTGAAGGTGACCCAAACTCCGTGTATGTAAACGTCGAGAGAGATATTTCTCACATAAAAATCATTGTATAATATATAAGGAGATTTGTTTGACTCAAATATTTCTATCCCGGAGCCCTTCCGTTCGCCATCTCTTTACGTAATTTCCTTTCGATTAAATACTTTTTGCCTGTTTTTCACACAAATAAAAAAATAAGAGAGAAATTATGGCATCAATTGGGAGGCGAGTCTCGAAATCTTTCGACGGATTCAATGGCCTTAAAGTAATTTTTTCCCATTATATGTACGCGTAGTGTAAGCAAAAAGTTTTATACAATTTTTTAGATTTAATTTTTTTCCTTTTAATTTTCATGTTTTTATGAATCGCATTAATATATGCCATAAAAATATATGCCTTAACTTTATTATGATAAACTTTGTATTATGCAGTATACCAGGCAATACAATGTGTATAAGGCTATGAAAAAGTGAAAGTTAAGTATAGTATGAATGATATGATAAGAAGTTAAATATTATTATTCATAATCAGATCAATTGTGTAATTAAAATAAATATATAAAGCGATAAATCACTTGAGAAATGGGTATTGTACAGACCTATGGAAATATATATATGCTAAAAATATATATTTTATATCTCATTGTAATAACTTATTTTTGCTGATCTTTTTGTTTTTCTCGTTGAACCTCTGATTAAATTCCATGTTTTTAAGTGTTTTTATATTATAATTAGTGGGAAAATGGGAATTAATAATTCAATGTTTTTTGAAAACACATTACATTGCTATGAGGTTTTGGTTTGAAATTTATATGCAAACATATGTTTGTTATTGACTTTTAAACTTTAAAAGGCAGTTGAAAAATATGTTGTATTTAAATGTCTCGAGTCTTTTAATACATATAAGAATTGATTTGAAAAGTACGAGAGAGAGAGAGAGAGAGAGAGAGAGAGAGAGAACAGTGAGGAGACACTCCATACGCGATATGTCTTATGATTTAAGGAGTAGTCCGACAGTAGTCGTATCGATGAAAATTATTTTATTATTTTTCAATTTATTGCCAGTAATGCTCGTAAGGAGTGGTTTAAGTCGTGAATTTATTTTTCAAATCCAGAGAGAGAGAGAGAGAGAGAGAGTATTTCCGGATGAATTCTGATAACAAAAATAGTGTCAAAAGTAGGAAAAAATTGGAGCAAAAGTAGGGTTAAAAAGAAAGTGAAAAAATCATAATCTCAAGGGCCGGGCGGAAAGGGCATATGACTTATGGATTGATATATGAATACGAAACGAGTTATAGAATTACATGGATAACAGAAGTTTAAAATGACATGAATTTTGAGAAAAAACTAATCACTTTTTTCGATATACTCAGAGATACCCTATTTTAATGCACATATCAGAGAAAACATGATTTGAATAAATTGTGTGCGAATTGTGAGACAATATATTATCGATGGATAAAAACTATCAGAGAAATCACACATCGATTTGCAAAATAGCAAAAAATGCTATGATTTTCAATACAAACGATTGAATAGACATATGAATTGAAAACGGAAGACATGAAAAAAAGTCTTATTTCCATCAAAAAGCGGAACATAATTCTTGTGTGTATTATATGTATGAAGAAAAAAGTTTTTCAGTCGATTCCGACGACTACTGTCGGACTACTCCTTAAATCATAAGACATATCGCGTATGGAGTGTCTCCTCACTGTTCTCTCTCTCTCTCTCTCTCTCTCTCTCTCCATAAGGAATCGTATGGAGAGTATGGGCACCGAAATGAAGTAAAAGGCGAGAAAAAAATAGTGAAAAAATTGTTGAAAATTTTTGGGGTCTTTTTGGCACTAAAATAGGTGTGTCTGAGAAATAGGAATTGCGCTTCAAATAAGTCAAAGTGTATACAAACCGTATGTACAGAGAGAGACCTACCAGTGCCCTCAAACTCAAGAAAAATCCTTTTTTGCCTTAAAATTTTGCGATACAATAGTCAGTGAGTGAGTGAATGGAGTAATAGATAGTAAGGGAGAGAGAAAATAATAAGCCCTCAGAAAAAAACTATACATTAATTTCAATGTTGTTTGTGTGTTGTGTCCCAAAAACACAAAACGCCTGAACATTATCCTGAATATTATTTGCCAAATACCTGTGATCTCTGACATACACTCCACAGACACACACAGAGAGCACCGGCACTCACAGATACCACACATACCGTCTTAACGATGATCAAACCAATCGTTAATATCCCATATAAATCGCGATAAATTATTTGCGAGAAAAAAATAAATATCAAAAGTGTTTTCAAAAGCGCAAAACATGAGCCGATTTAAGGGCCCAAATAATTAACGAGTAGTGCTTAGGACTCATCGAAAATCTCATAATTAATGCCATAAAATGTTGGCCAATATATGGAGTGTTGTGTTTGTGTACAACCGTATTGTTTGGCGAGGGGATCGGCACCGGTAATAGATGTGAGCCAACACTGGCACATAAAAAAGGGAATGGGATATTGGGATGGTATCACACATTTAGGTCTTAGAGAGGTTTGGTTCGCTCAGTTCAAGGAGAAATCGGTGCTCCAAAAAAAGTAGGACTCAAGTCATTAGTCTAATAGTGTTTTGAGATGAGTCTCTTTCTCTCTCTCTCTCTCGCTCTCTCTCTCTCTCTCTCGCAAATTCTATCACTAATTCTCACTCTTCAAAGATTTTTGGCGAACAAAATATTTTTGTGTTTCCATTAAAACCGATGGCTATTATTGGGATATGAATTCCGTTTGGCGTTTAAGTAGTGAGGACTCGAGACATCATACATATCTCACAGTCTCTTATCGGTTCATCACATTTAAAGGATCCGAAACATAGTTTCCGTACCAATAGATAGATAGATATGTATTATTGTGTGCTTGTAATGGGAATTAAGCAGTTTTGTGTGTTGGCATTACTTTGGGTAGACCTACTGTTTTTCTACAAATAGAGGCCAAAAATAGCCACACGAAAAAAATTCTGGAAATTAGTTTTTAAAGCTCGAGAGAGAGAGAGAGAGAGAGAGAGAGAGAGAGAGAGAGAGAATCGGCCAAAACTTTATTGTCTGTAAATAATAATACAAAAAAGGAATTTAAGCCAACATTTGAAGCAAACATTTGGTATTATTATTATTTTTGGTGAACAATAATAGGGAATATGGTATAAGAGTGTAGAGAGAAGTCTCCGAAAGAATAGTTAAAATACAAGTTATTAGCGGTGACTACACAACCGAAACGCCTGTAAACACATATACGAGAGAGAAATATACGGTATAAATGCATAAAAAATAAAAATTTACAAAATTGTTTTATAATACCTTATAATACATAAAATGTAATAATGTTTTTTCAATGTGTCAGAGAGAGGGAGAGAGAGAGAGAGAGAGAGAGAGAGACTCATCTCCAAAACACTATTAGACTAATGACTTGAGTCCTACTTTTTTTGGAGCACCGATTTCTCCTTGAACTAAGCGAACCAAACCTCTCTAAGACCTAAATGTGTGATACCATCCCAATATCCCATTCCCTTTTTTAACGAGAGAGAAATATACGGTATAAATGCATAAAAAATAAAAATTTACAAAATTGTTTTATAATACCTTATAATACATAAAATGTAATAATGTTTTTTCAATGTGTCAGAGAGGGAGGGAGAGAGAGAGAGAGAGAGAGAGAGAGAGAGAGAGAATAACCTGAAAAACTAATTTTCAATGTTCAAGAATATTAAATATAATTTATATATATGCGCAGGGATACAAATGAATAATTTTTGTATAAGTAATAATTGGGCAGCAATCAAATGGAAAATAATTTGATATAATTTTAATTTTTGAGAGACACGAAAATTGTATATAAATTTGTTTGTTGTGTGTCTCTTAAACACCGAAATTGAGAGTCAAATGCGAGACTGAGCTCTGGTTTTCTCACATAAACTATTTATTTGATAGAAATCTTTAGGAGTTTTTTGCGCTTTTAAATAATTTCCAATTTACGAGTTAATGAAATATACATTTAAATTAAAAATACAATCGCGAAGAGCTGTCGGGAGAGAGAGAGAGAGAGAGAGACCTCTAAATATAGTTTGAAAGCCAATGTTATGTTTCGGGGAATTAGTGTCTGAATAGAAATAATAATTTTCATTAGACTTCTCGTCACTTCAGATTTGTTCAGTAAGTTTTGACTTTTAAAATATAAAAAAATCTACTTTCATTAAATAGATATTTTGGTTGAGAGTTTAATTCCCACGCCCTTGAAGTGGGGTATATAAGCATGACTTACACCACTGGCAGCACAGCATATTGTATACATACACACATACAGCGAGCCAGCCAGGGTTAACCAAGCTCAATTCACTACGGGGAGTCAATTTTTAAGTTCAATATTAATGGCAAATAAATTTAAATTAGCATAAAAACACATATTTCAGTCACAACTCCGATGTATAATTGCATATAAATTACTATTACATCACTCGAGACACCCATATTAATATCGGTGCCACCGGTGCCCTCCTCAACGTGTATGTGTCGATCGGTCCGGTAGACTGACTGGTCGTCCCCCTAATCCGCAACCGAAATCCAAAGGACTGTAAATTTTATTCTTCGAGACTCGCAATCATTAATTAAAGACAATATTATATACACTTAAAAAGTATATAAAACTTTTTTGATGCTAATGTATGAGTGTATTAATAGTAGTATTTAATGTATGCGCGATATATACAAAACACAATGATTATAATTTAATTGCATAAACATTGCACTCGACGAGAGAGAGAGAGAGAGAGAGAGTATTAATATATTATTCTTGTATATAATTCTCGACACCACTCATAACAGACTTGAAAAATCACATACAATTAATTTGTATGAAAAATGTTTTCGTAAAAAGAAATTTTTATATCGTTTTTAAAAATCAAACGAAACGATGCAATGGATAAGAGAAGCACTAAATTGAAGGATAGTTTTAATTACAAGTCTATTATAGGGGAGAGAAGTCTGCGGAGAGAGAGGGAGGGAGAGAGAGAGAGAGATAAAAGAAAAATAAAGTTATATTTATGTTAATATACATAATAATAAGAAAAAAGTCAATTAAATTAAAATACAGTCAAATCAAAGCTATAAATTATGGCTTAAAAACAGGCCCTCATATGACTTGTAAATCAAGTAATAAATGGTTTTTCAAATTTTCATTTTTAAAAACTTTTGTAAACTTTACAAATGTTGTAACGGATTTCGCTATAGAAATGACTTTTTAGTGTAAAAGAAATAATAATAAATATATTTCGCAAATAAAGTGCTTTTATACGCACCATAATAGATAGATATTTCACGGTATAAATTGTAATTTTATTAACACTTTATTTTTGTGTATAATTTAAACGCGTAAAACAAAAAGCGAAATATAAATCAAAACTCATATGACTTTTGAGTCGAAAAAACAAAAATAAAATAAAAATTGAGAAAAAAATAAATCAAATTCTGATTGAATTGTATTTTAATTAAGAATTACATTAGAAATGCATTATAATTACATAACAATTGCCTTTTTCGCGGCTCATACATACATAATATTGAAATTAAGGCAAATTAAATACGACTATAAATAGACACAAATTACAGTCAACTCTCGATACAAACCGTCGCTTAAAGTCATTTACAGCAAAAAACACAAACACAGACATTAAGCGTAGCTAGGTATTAAATGGGGTATCAAATTAAATTATTTAAATTAACGTAAATTCATTGCTTAATTAAAGCAGCAAATTAGTGGACTTAATTGTTTTGAATGTCATAAAAAATCCTATGATAAAAGTTTGTTGAAATGTGTTTTTCATGCAAAAAATAACTTTATCGCAAATAATACGGACATAAAATAATTTATATATCTTATATATGATAGTAACATTTGAAAATTAAACTCCAACATTTGTTATGCAAATATTGTGAATTAGTTTTAGAGTAAAATATATTTAAATTTATTTTATTTTAGCATAAGTTCACAATAGAGTGGCAAATATCCTATTATATAACATACGAGAGTACACTATATAAACATGTGAATGGTTTCCAAGACTATGTGTTTTGTAATGAATGGGATTCATTAAAATATATCAAAAAATATTATAATGAAATATCAAAAGTCGTGAGTTTAATACTTATAAACCCACACAATATTTTTTTGTACAAAGTATGATTATATAAGTCTCGTATGTATTATACTCATTGCGATAGTGGAGTATCGGAAATGTAGTTCTTGTGATTAATAAGAAATAAAAATATCAAAAACATAAAAAACAATAAAAACCTCTTTTATTTTATATATTACAATAATTTTATTTATTTCATTAATAAAAAGCAAATACCAAGATATAGTGAATTAATCAGAAAAGGGATGGAAAGGGAGGCCACAGATTGATAGGCAATACACATATCATAGAAAGATAGAGTGCGAGAGAAAAATATAAATAAAATGTATTATAATTAAAATGTATGACAACAGCAAAAATCCAGTGTCTCTTAAGTAACGAGTAGTGAGAAAAAAAACTTTTATTATTATTATTGCTATTCTTATTGATAAATAAGATATTAATATAAATGTTAAGAGCGGCTAACAGTAATAAATCACCAGCGTAAAAACAAAAAATAATCAAGCAAAAAACATACACACAAACGGCAAACAAATCAATAAAAATAAAGTATAGTTTTAATCAAACACTTGATTTCTGGTGGCGTTTGATATGTTAGAGAAAA
Organism: Oppiella nova; assembly: GCA_905397405.1. Lineage (NCBI taxonomy): Eukaryota > Metazoa > Arthropoda > Arachnida > Sarcoptiformes > Oppiidae > Oppiella > Oppiella nova. Next base: position 11,322 of record CAJPVJ010000262.1, read on the forward strand.
AATAAAGTGATAAAACAAAAAAGTTTATTTTTTATACGCAGGGTGACTTAACTCCTTAATAAAAATGTTATGTTTTTTGTGTTTAAATTATTTTGAGAGGATATCTGCGAAGAGACGACAAATTAATTATTTATTCACAAGTGTTTCGACCGAAAAGAGGATATCATTAAAAAACTAGTGGTTTCTCTCCGCCACTACCACCAGCGCCTGTACTCTCATATCCTTTTCTTTGCCATTCAATAACCCTATCGTTTTTCGGAGACGGACTCTAAATGAACGCCTAATCATAATAATTGCTTTTTTCTCTCTCAGCTATCCTTTCAAGCAATGAATGTCTGAATTAATCATAAAAAACTCGCGAAATTAAATAAATAACTCTTTTTAGGAGTGAATTCGTTGATCGAATTGACAGTAAAATCAACTCATATCCGGACATATAGTATGAGAGAGTATGGAGAGAGAGAGAGAGAGAGAGAGAGTATGGAGAGAGAGACTACTAGTGAGAGAGAATGGGACTGACAGGTGGTGGCCAATCATCTAATGACTTGTGTTTATAAGTGAAAGAACTTTTATATAAAGTATAATATATTAATAAATATTATTATATTTTTTACGGTAACTTATTGTAACGTCAGAGGCAAAAATATATTACATTTTAATATTTAAGGGGTTTTTGCAAATAATAAATCTGTTGATCACGCGATCCGATCGAGAGGTTGAAGACATTGAAAACAGAGAGAGAGAGAGAGAGAGAGAGAGAGAGAGAGACATGTGAACGCAAATCAACTCAAAAAATACATTAATTATATAATTATAAATTCGAGTCGAAATGAAAGTCAATTATAAATGAATTGCATTGCAATTTGTTTAGCTATAAAAATATATATTTGTGTAGAAAACCTATTATGCAAACAGTGAGTGCGAGTGAGTCACACCGAGAGAGAGAGAGAGAGAGAGAGAGAGAGAGAGCAAGTGATGGTGAGATCGTCGTCTACCATATCGTTGACCCAATGCTTTCAGTTCATCATTAGCTCATTCATTGGCTAAACATTTGTCTCATTGGGTCCGGACTCTAAAAACTTATAAATCACGAGAAGAGTAAGAAAAAAAGAGAGAATAAGAGAGCCATTAGAGAGAGTAATATCTCATTCGGTGGCGGATTCCGAGGGTTTTCATTTCAAATGAGTGCAGAATATTATGAATCCGTTTCGCGAAACACTTGTTAAGTCATAAACTATTTTCCATAGACAGACAGACCATCTAATGGCTGTAAACACACTGTCAGAGAGACGATGACTGAGAAAAACATCTCAGAAAAAAATTTAAACCCAAATAATAGTCGACTGGAAAGACATTAGAGACAAGACATGACATGAAAGCACGAGATTTGCGACACAAACTCATCAGACATTAAAAGCCGAGGAATTCTTTGGGCAAATAAGTAGCGAACGAATGAATACCGGAAATGTTTGGACAACTGATGGATCGGTGTTTATATATATTTATGGCCAGAAAAACACCACTCGATAGTGCTCGGGGTCACAGTGAGAAGGGTCAGTTCAAGGGGTGGTGAAAGGGATGCCTACGACTGTGTACCCCCTTTAGGCAACCAAAACAGATAAACAAAATAATATTTTTAGTTCATTTTTTCTCTCCCTTTAGTTCAGTCAATAATAAACATAAGAAAATAAATTCTTTCAAAAATACAAAAATATTTTTCACTCAATGAGAGAGTGAACTAAAGGGAAAAAAGTCAGCAAAAGATTTTTAAATATCTGTTATGTGTTTATCATTAAATGGTAGTCAAAGAAAAAATCCACACAAAAAATCCACAAAACAAAGTAATGAACTCTCTCTCTCTCTCTGATTGACTGATTTTCCGATAAAATACAAAAGAAAAGTACAATCAATAAAAAAATTCATTAAATAAACATTTAATACTATTATTAAACTCAGAATTCAATAGAAAATAAAATAATGTTTTATTAATTGATTAGATAAATAAGTTCAAGTGTTTCGTGTTTAAAGTCTAATGAGTGTTTCAAACATGATTATAAAAATGCAATGTAAACACCCTGTAAAAGTTAAAATGTTATAAAAATTTGTTTAAAAAATAATTTATTATAAAAATTAAAAACTCATAATAAACTGTTTTAAATATTAAATTTAATCATTAAAAATTGATTTTTAAAAATTATAGGGACATTATTTAGTTAGAAATTATTTTATGAGCCTGATTGTTTTATGCATGACAATTTTGCACTAGGGATATGACAAATGGTTGTCCCCATGAAGTACTTATGTCATTGTGTGGGGTAGGTATGCTAGATTAAAAGTGCACATACGGTACAATATATACAAAATTGTGTACCATAAAATTTTTTAGTATAAAATATTTTGATTAAAAATTTTAATCAAGATGCATATCAGTTTTTTCTAACTTTTAATAATTTAAAATCAAATTCACATTTCTAATAATATTTATTTATGAATGCTATTGTGATTATAATAAATATCAAAATATAATCTATGTTAGTATATTTTTTCTAGTACAAGTACATGTATGATCCAAGTATTTTCTGATGCTAGTATTTATAATAATTTTATATTAAAACTTAATTTTTAATATTGATACATTATTATAATCTTAAAAGTAGATTGTTAGTTATAAACATAATTAATAAATAAATAAGTGCATTTCTAGTGCATCATACTAATGAGTAAGATCACCAAGTGCTTTTACACTAAATTCAAATAATAGACTGACTTTCTAATATTTTTTGAACTGGGTAAATACTATGTGACTTAAATTTAAACGCTGTATAATATAGTCTGTATAATAACTTTTTGACCTTACTTACTCGAGTAGTTTAATAAAAAGTACAAATGATTTTGTTATACACAGGACATTTTAATAAATTTTTCTAAATAAATTATACACTCATGTTAGTATTTTAGTAGATTATTAGATGATAAACATTACTTATTTATTGACTATACATGCACAGTTAAGTGCAGAAAAACTTGTATTTACTATTGATTTAATAAATAAGCAAAAACTTAATGATCTGTTTCATATAATATTTGCACACAATTGTAGTCAATATTTAGTTTGAATTCTAAGGGCACTATTAAATATTCACTAGTACATTTGTGTAATTATTAACTGTCTCATTATTATTTACAAACAAATGATGTTTATATTTAGTTTGAATTTTAAAGGTACAATTTAATCAATATTTACCATTACCATTTGTGCAAATTTTGTCTTATTATGCTAATTACTTTAGTAAATACATATTTTATAAACATAACGTACCTTGGTTTCGACCGTAAATATTTAAGTGCATAAAAACAGTTACCTAGTGCATGTAGTCTGAATCATTATTTTGTATCGTGTTTATTAATACCTTTTCATTTCATTTAATTAGTTATATTACATATAAAAAATAAAAATATTATATTATAAATTAATAATTCCTTATTAATTAATAAATTATTTTCAAAAATAAAATGTAGAATAAAATAAAATAAGTCGATTTTGTTTAATATAAAATTAAATAGTAATTATAAAAATAAAATAAAAAATAAATATAATAAAAAATACGATATTAAAATAATAGACGAATGTGCTTGTTTTATTATGCATTAGTTTATAAGTTATACTAGCACAATTTGGACTTGCCTAAGCACTTGACATTTTGAAAATCTTATAAAATGCGTACATTATTAGTTTATCATATAAATATATTATACTAGTGATAAAAATAATCAAATTAATAAATCCACAAAATATCTAATATAATCCCACAAAATTTCATATAATCTACGAATAAATAAAGCAACCAATAAAAATAAATTTATAAAGGTTAAAAATTATAATTAATTTAGGATTTGCAAATAAAATGTTTATAACTTTAGAAAATATTTACTTAATACATTTTGAATGATATAGACTTAATGTTCAAAGATATATTGTCTAGGAAAATTGGGTATATAACAAACTGTAATAAATAATTAATTTAAAAACAATAACTTTTACTATAAAAATTGTAACAATTGAAAATAAGCTTGTTTAATTTAATATGTACTCAATTAAAACTATTATTTTATTGTGCATTGTTATTTTAAAAATAACTAGGTGCATAAGTGATAATGTATGTGCGAGTGGTTGGTCACCTTATTTAGAGGACAAGTGTTACATAGCGTTGGAAACGGTGGGCACGGAATTGGAAGCAGAGGCCAAGTGTTCACAATTGGATCCTACGGCCACTTTGGTTACCATACATACGGCTCAGGAGGAGGAATGGCTCACAAACTACTTGAAAGGATTCGCAAATATATCAGACTATGTGTGGATTGGTCTCAAATGGTCGGGAAAGGGGTTCGTATGGGTCGATAACACTGCCCTCGACTACAAGAGTTGGGGAAAGGATGCTATACTCGATGGCAGCCTATTATGTGCCGACTTTTCAATAACTACCGCAACATTGGGGAACTGGACCGACAATAGTTGCAATAAGAAAGGACTCATAGCGTGCCAATACCCACAAATGTCCCTGAGCAAATTATCTAAAAAGCTTTCTAAACTAGAAACACAATTAATTGATCAACAAGCTGAAATAAGTAGCTTAAAACAACAAGTGATACCATTGGGGTTTCTGTATACGCAATTGCCTAACATGTCAGCACCGGGTGTATTATGGCCAGCCATGAAATGGGATGACGTGACCGCACAATATGCCGGCTTATTTTTCCGGGCCGAGGGTGGCACGGCTGCCAAGTTTGGTGAGATTCAACCGGCTAATCAGTCGTCAATTGCCACAATTAGTTCATCATGCATGTTTAACACTACACATTCAACTGATACGGGTAATAAATTGAAGCAAATACCTAGTGGATGGTCAAATGAATTACAGCCAGATCTATGCAAAGGGTTTGACTCATTTCTAATATTCACTACGACAGGTGAAAGTAGACCTATAAATACCTCGGTTAAATTATGGAAACGTATAGCTTGATACATTCAGCTGAAATCTGAGTTAATTAAATTTTAATGTATTAATGATAATAAGTTATTCATAAAAACATAGTGTTATAAAAATAATTTATTAATATTATAATTATATAATATATAATATAAATAAATTTAATGTTATATTAAAATATAAACTATTTCAATGTTGTTCAGTGAATGAAATAAAAAAATTATAAAATATAAAAGGAGCTCCAGAAAATCCAGTGGATTTCCAGTGGAAATGGTTGTGTCTTCTCCATAGAGTGCTTACGAACACACAAATGGAAAGTAAGTGTCAGTTCTGTACGTCTAATGCCATTCACTCTCTCTCTCTCCCCCCCCCTCTCTCTCTCTCTCTCTCTCTCGGCTAACAGTGCCATAAGAGTAGTTCTCAATTTACACCCGAAAACACAGCCCATACTCACACACACCATACCAGCCCTTCGGAGCAAATCTTTCGTTAACAACAACTATAACGACAAACACAACACAAACAACGAGTTTCTCTGTATTCATATAAACCAGTCATTTGGCCGGAGATTCGCTCATAATATCCTCAAAAATATATATCTATTTGCCTGTCAATGGAAATGGACAGTCAGTATGTTGTGGGCGAGTGGTATGACTGAGCGACAGAAATACTTGGAATCCCTTTAAACATATCAAGTGTTTGGCCACAACTGGTGGATAACTACTGGGCGACAGCGAAAAAACATAGCATTTCTCGCGAGCACTGGTCGTAAAACTAATTAAAAAAAAGTCCCGAAAAATACTAGATATTAGAGATAAAAGTCATCAGAGAGATACAGTTCCCCTACATATACAATGTTTGCCTGGCTGTGACTGATGTTTGCAGTCTTGTCAAAGTAATTATACACTGGAAATGTGTTCAACAAATAAAAAAATAAGTTTTTCGCTGCGAAATGCCATTAGAAATGCAAACGCAATGCAATGACCAGAAAGAAAAAAGGCATTCAAATGGTATGATTGAACTCATGGAGGGATTGACAGCCCAAATGAAATGCCTAAACAAATGCTATAATCAGTGCGAGAGTGAGTGAGTGAGAGAGAGAGAGAGAGAGAGAGAGAGAGAGATTCATAATTGAATAAATCATTTGTGTGTAAAAAACAAATTATCGGTGAATAGCAATAATGGTGAATAATAAGGGAATAAAAAAATAAAATAAAAACACTTTTGCAAAGCTTAGATACCCTGCAAAAAACACATTAGTACTGGAAAAAAGTTAATTAATTGTCTCTCGGAGTTGACATCGAAATTAGGGTTCAAATCGACGCCGACATTAAGGACAGGGACTTATCGGTAAAATCATCAGAAAAATGAGATAAAAATATATACTGTATATAAAAACGACTTATCCCTCGAAAAAGTAGACTTTATTCTTAATAACAGTAATACTAATAATAAGTGTTTGAGAAAAATGAGAGTATTATTAATGATTTTGGAGTTATTTGTGAAGTGCTATTGAAAAGTGTTTGTCATTTGGATAGTGGGTGTGGGGGTCGACAGAGAGACACTGTAGTCATACGGCTCAGTGAGTGCCACACCAATTAAGGGGGGAAAGCCTCGAGGTCTTTTAGGTCACCTAAAGGTCACCTTTACCAACACAGAAGAGGTATCTCACGAATGCTTGTGTGTTTACCTTTCATTCACAGTCAAGACATGCAGATTACGGTAAGTGAGAGTGAGAGCTACTCTCTTATTAGCGAAAATGGTTGGGTTAGGTATGACCTACCAGTGCTCTGTTGGGCTCACAATTCATACTAAAATCAATCAAATTGTAAGTTATGTTTCCAAATGCAATACAATCACACATTCATTAGGGACACACACATGGCGTACATCTGTTGTCAAATCAAGGACTGAAGGGTCGCCCGATATTTATAATATGGCTATGGGTTTGGTGTGTATATGTGTGCCCATGAGTGCCAGTGTCAGAGCCAGATCTCCTATCCTATCCCAGTGCACACACACACCACCACCAGTCAGTCCATGCCATTGAATATGCATTTTTTGGGCACTTTTCTGATCCGTCTATTTTGTACCCAAAAACGATAATAACGTGAAGTAATAGCTTCGGGACAAGTGATTAGTCGTCCGAATATTCCAGAGAATTAGAGAGCATTAAAGAGAGTGACTGAGAGAGAGAGGCATAAAAAGTGTTCATTTTTCTGACAAATCAAATGCAAAACTCGATTCTTGTATTCAATTCAATCACAAAATCATTCATTCCGTGAGTAAATGTAATCAATGAGCGAAACGACGAGAGAGAGAGAGAGAGAGAGAGAGAGACTGGGAATTAGTGGAAAAGATTGGCATAAAAATGGATGAGACGTATGAATAGAAAGATAATGTCCTGAATAGCAAATGCCCTGAAGTAGTGGGCATTGCATATAATATACATACACTATGAACGATATGCATACGTGAATACTATACAGAATGTAGGTCTGGGTCTCTGTGTGTATCACTTAAACGAATTGCCAAATACTAAACACAAGTATATCTATCAGAAGTCAATTAATTATAAAACAATTTTTTATTTTCAATACATTTTTTCCTTTTTAAACGCGAATATCGTTTCGAGAGATGAGATGAGGAGAGAAAACATCATTGAATTGAATGCGAAATTTATCGCAAGAATTAATTATCCGTTTGAATGGCGATAATAGTTGACATGAATAGCAACCAAATTAATCCAAAAAATTACTTTTCGCTAAAAGGCATAAGAAAATCGTCAAAAAATAAAAATAAATACATATTGAAGAAGAAAAGATAATATATTTCACTCTCGCTTTCGATTTGTGTGAATAGCGAGAGAGAGAGAGAGAGAGAGAGAGAGAGAGAGAGAGCATTGAAAATGATAGATAAAAAAGAGAGAAAACGAATTATAAACTGGTTTTTGAATATAAAAAGATCACAAAAATACAAATGAAATCGTATTAAACACATAGAAAGGGAGAGCGAGAGAGAGAAAGCAACTTTTTCTGCTTATATATTCATTTTTGTGAAAATAAAATATAAGCAAAAAATATTTTATATAAATGAGAGATTGAATGGAAAGTATGAGTTGTGTTTGAATTTCTAGTGAAACTCGAAAATCAAGTCATAGACTACATGAAGACCACAACTAAAACTAAACTAACAATAAGTTTTTTAGACTATGGAAAAAATCTTGGAATCCCTTTCAGCTATGAGTTAATGGTATTTGTAATCAATGAGAGAGAGAGAGAGAGAGAGAGAGAGAGAGAGAGAGGGAGAGGGAGAGAGAGAGAGAGAGATTCTTATGTGGCTGGAAATGGTTGTGTCGATCACTCGATCGCATATTTGAGTCCATCATTACTTACACTTCCATATCATTACGATTATAATTATTAGACAATTGTTTGTCATTTACTATTGAATTGTGAGGTCTATGCTAAACACAACTCATGCCCACAGCGTATGCATAATGAGAGGCAGGCATAACGTAAACGGATTTCTTTTCGGGTCATGTATGCCATAATGTCGAGACCAACCAGTCATTTGGTGGCCAATGGTTAAGGGGACTGGCGTTTGTAGGCCTACAATTGGTATTGAAGGTCAGGTACGATAAGTTTCGTAAGCGAGTGAAAAAGTAATAAATTTTGAATCTCTGTTATGCCTCAAAAAAATCTTTCAAACAATCCCTCATAGCGTTCACTCAATTATTGACTTTGGCTATGAGAGAGAGAGAGAGAGAGAGAGAGAGAGAGAAAGAAAGAGAGTGAGTGAGAGAGAGAGAGAGAGAGAGACTCTGAGAGAGAGAGACTGAGAGAGCAAACACAGTGCTGTTTGGCTCATAAAGTTGAAGGAGAAGTTGCTTAGGCTTTAAAATACACGTTAATTACAAATATAAAATTTTTTCTAAAAGCCATTATAATTGTATTGTGGGGCCAAACAGCCAAACACACCGTGAGTTTGTGTGTTGTGTTGGCACTCATTGTTGAGCCCAAAACCAAACGCCACAAAAAGGCCATCAATCGGTGAAATCAGTAATTGTGCCAAAGATTGTGTGCACACAACCAGGTATAAGGTATACACTACCAGTGCTCAGGAGGTCAGGTAGGCTTTCAATAGGAGAGAGTGAGTGGTGGAGGGGTCAGTACTACTCAAGCAAACAGACACTACACCTCTCCGGACAACACCTGTTGATTGCATTCTTAAACTGTGCCTCAAATGCAACATAAGATTGTATTCACTAATAAGCGATTGAATGGAGAACTAAATCCTTAATTATATTTCGGGAAAACGTTTTATAAATTAAGATATAGTGGAGAGAGAGAGAGAGAGAGAGAGAGAGAGAGTCATAAAAAACATATGAAGCAAACAAATGTTTCCAACGATTGACTCGTAATTAGAAATTCATTGATTGAATTCAAAGTCGGTTTGTTTTTACAGATAAAAAATTACATTTAAACCAATAAAATATGTTTAGAGAAGAGATCGAGAAATAGATAAGAGATTTGTGAGACTCCCCGGAGATAAGGGAGAGTGAGAGAGAAAGTAGAGAGAGAGAGAGAGAGAGAGCTTACCATAAGAAATGAATTTAAATTTCATCTCTATTTTCAAGGATATGTTCAATAACTACACAATAAATGTCCGACAAATATATATTGATTTCATTAGCAATAAATCATTTTTCATTTCTGATATATTCATAGACAGACACATAGTCTATGAAAACTTATGGCAAATATGCGCTGCGTTTTGAATAATTCAAAATTCAATTCATAACGAAAACCCAATTATTTTTCATTTTTCAAAAAACATACACTAACTAATATGCATAACATTTAGCTAGGCATATTTCTCGTTTTATGCTAGCCATACATTTAAACAAAATATTTACTCACAAAACTGTTTATAAATGTTAAGTAAACTTTGAAAAAACTTTTTTAAAAATCCATTTCTACTCTCCCCTTGTAATGCAAAATAGATTTATTGGTTTGAATGCAAAATTCACTTCTGGTGCCCCTGTAATCAAAACCTATCGCGTAATCAATCAAATGTATTAATTGTGGCGTTTAATGAATTGCCACTAAAATCATCGTAAGATTTCATTTCTCAATACACTACAAACATTTCATATTCTTGTTATACAATTCGCATGTCATTCCCATTTGGGCTAAGAATTTGTGAGAAGCAATAAAACATCCGACTTTCTCTCTCTCTCTCTCTCTCTCTCTCTCGTCTGTGGTGTAAATGTTTATTAATTACAGAAAAAACTTAAAACATTTTGTTTAGTATTTTTGACATTTATTTATAAGAATCGCTATTTTAGACCAGAAATACACGCCTCGAGAGTCTGTGTTTGCCTTAAGTTTTATATTTAGAAACGAAATGAAATTCATTCGTCTATTTGGGACCGAATTTTCTGAACGTTTAAAAGTCTTAAAACATTTATAATTAACTATTTATTGATATTTATACACATTTTCCCTGTAATTCAAGCGCTCAATACGTTTGCGAAATGATAGTTATAGAGTTGGACCTGAAATATATGTGTTGGTGAGCGCCTGTAGTCCTCGATCTGAACGTGTAATGTATGTATAGCCTTATGTTTCCAGGAATTTATCAGTTTGTATATCAAGTTTTGGGAATTACTGCTCAAGAATTGCTTTTTGAGAAAATAATTTTCAATTTAAATAATTGGGTTTCAGAACCAAAAATGTTTGACTTTATGGATGAGAGAGAGAGAGAGAGAGAGAGAGAGAGAGAGAGAGAGAAAGTCGGATGTTTTATTGCTGCTCACAAATTCTTAGCCCAAATGGGAATGACATGCGAATTGTATAACAAGAATATGAAATGTTTGTATTGTATTGAGAAATGAAATCTTGCGATGATTTTAGTGGCAATTCATTAAACGCCACAATTAATACATTTGATTGATTACGCGATAGGTTTTGATTACAGGGGCACCAGAAGTGAATTTTGCATTCAAACCAATAAATCTATTTTGCATTACAAGGGGAGAGTAGAAATGGATTTTTAAAAAAGTTTTTTCAAAGTTTACTTAACATTTATAAACAGTTTTGTGAGTAAATATTTTGTTTAAATGTATGGCTAGCATAAAACGAGAAATATGCCTAGCTAAATGTTATGCATATATATTTCTGGTCTAAAATAGCGATTCTTATAAATAAATGTCAAAAATACTAAACAAAATGTTTTAAGTTTTTTCTGTAATTAATAAACATTTACACCACAGACGAGAGAGAGAGAGAGAGAGAGAGAGTCGAGTATCGATTGAGAAAACATTGATTTTCTCTCGCATTTCATGGCATAAAAAATTGAATTAAAAATAAAATTTATATTTTTATTCGCCTTTAAAATAATTAAATTTCTGAGAGAAAAGCACTTTATTTTTTGTCGAAAGCTCTCAATCCATTTCTCAGTGATGCCGGTGCCCAATATGATTTCATTAATCACTTTTCAGTTATATATCCCGAAAAAACAAGTAAATGTTTCTCTCTATCAGCAAATAAATGAACGACTCGTTTGTCAGGAGTTTTCCTTTTCAATGAAAACATAAAATTGTGAAAAATCTTTATTTTTATATTTTTCGATTGCACTGAAAATTTTTATATGTATTTATTGAAGACTTAAAATATAAAAATATATATTTAAAATTTTCTGATGAAAATATATTAGGTTTCATCAAAATATTTAGCGTATAAAATGAATGTCTTTTAAGACTTTGAGATTAAGAGGAGAGAGAGAGAGAGAGAGAGAGAGAGACTCCTAAATCCAAAGATAAGAAAATGAGATAAAAAACTAATTTAGATTAGAGATCGACAGAAGAGTTTAGAAATAAATAAATTACAATTATATGCACTTATAATCAACAGCAAAAAACATACATATAATAAATTAAATGCATTTCAATAATAAAGTGAAATATAATTTCCATAAAACCCACGGAATTGGCGATAAAAACAAAAATAGCAAAAAAATTATATGAATTTTAATAAAACTTCATTTCATAGGAATGAATGACTTTTGAAATTAAAAATTGATTTTTATTTTATATTATAATCTCTTTTCTGAATTATACAGTAAATTAATTTCGCGTTGAAATCAATGAGAAATTACAAAATTAAAATACAAAAAACATACATTTCCATAATATATTCAAATTCAAAATCAAAACCACATATAAGTAAAAAAGTAAAACTTTTTAATTATATTTTAAAGCTCGCAAAACTCCTATAAATCACATTAATATCGCTATTAATTAGAGATGTAATTAGCGAGAAATTAAAGGAAACTTATAATTAAATTATTTATATTAAAAAAGTCATTAAACAAATAATGATTACCCCAAAAAATACTTCAAATAATACTATAATATTATAATATGCTCACAAAAAGTGCAATTCATATAAGAATTATAAAAATAATTTAGTATACAATGCAATGCAATATAATATAGCATTCAATACATAAAAGTAAAACAAAATTCATATGAATTATGCAAAGAAGGAGTGAATTAACTGAAAGGCTATAATGAAATACAGAGTGAAATATACGCGTAAAAGGAGTAATCAATAAAATAATTTATGACTTTATTTTTTTAAGAGCCAAATATATAATACCATTACATAGTGTAGTAGATATACAGCACAGACTATAATGGGATTCGCAATTAAAATATTAATACAATTTGAGAGTTCATTGATATCCTCTCGACATCTAATTAATGAACAAAACAAGAGTCGACTTATTATTGTGTATGAAATGTAATGACAAACTCGTGAGCGAGAGAGCAAAAAGAGTAGGAGAGAGAGAGAGAGAGAGAGAGAGACTGGAGTTGGAAATGTCAAACCATTTGGACGGTTCAGACAATTATACTTAAAACTCAAAAACAAATATTAAATACAATTATATAATGAAACATATTATAAATGAAATGAATATAAAAAGCAGTGAAAAATAAAATATTAGTTTTTTCAACTCATGAGAGAGAGAGAGAGAGAGAGAGAGAGATTAATCGATTTTGTCTCATAAAACATTTAAAAATAAAAATCATATAAAACCATAAATAAAAGATTATTAAAATGCTTTTCGTTTTCATTTGTATACATAAAAAATAGTATACGAAAAAAATATTTCATAAATTATACCGACAGTGAATAAGTATAAAATATAATTACATAATAAAATAAAAGTCAATCAAATGAAATAGCATTGAATTAATTATACATATATTTACGAAAAATGCTGCAAAATATGTTAAAAATTTTTCATTAAAAATCTGATATAAAATTCTTGACTATTTTTTTCTAGGAATAAATTATGAATACATATATACTTTTTCACCGAAACTCATACATAAAACAATAGTTTAGTGCAAATATTTGTTGAAAAATATTTGGTAATTAACTGCAAATGTGAGTTACCGGGTGTACGGAAAACGTGAGAATGGAGTGGGCGGTCCCCCAGCAATGGTAGGGTAACCCCCTATCTATTTGCGGCTCATAAATCACCAAATTGTCTGAATTTATGAAACCATTTTGATTATCCAGTCAATTCAAACGGGAATAAACCGCCTAAACGTATGGCCAGTAATGAGGGAGAGAGAGAGAGAGAGAGAGAGAGAGAGAGAGAGAGAGAGAGAGATTCAATTAACGCCAAACAGTATTGTAGTCAAGGATTTGTAATTTTTGCTGAGAATTTGCGCTTAATTTTCCAAATATAGTAATTATATTGTTTTTGGCTCTCATTTAGGGGACTGGTAGGTAATGATTAAAAAAGCCAAAGGCTTGCATAGGGGACCGACATATACCTCCACAGGGTTGTGGGCCACCACCGGCTCCCGGACTCCATGTCTACTGACTTTTAAACAAGTTTTAAGACTTTATGAGTGAGACTAATGTCTTTTTTGAGGGCCAAAACATATGTATGGACTGCCATTTCGCTGCCAAACCATATGGTCAGTGATTAAACACATTAATGCCCATTGAATACAAGTAAACAGTATTCACTAAACAGATTGTGTGTACACTAAACGGGAAGTCAATTAACTTTTGGCAAAAAATACTTAATATTTTTGTTAAAATATGCGAGAAATTCATGTAAAAAAGTACACTATAATCGTTGTACACATTATATATATGTTTTTATGTATAGATTTGAATAGTAATTTAGTTTAATATAAAAAAAAGTTTGTAAACTTAAAACCCATGAGAAAATCCTTCGTAATACCGAAAAATCATAATAACTTTATTTCGTACGCGTATTAAAATGGCAATAAATAAGTGGTTAAAACTAATTATAAACTTTTAAAAGCACATTTATTTCATGAAACATAAATCACATGTTATAATATGTATATAATTATAAAATAACAACTTGTTTTACAAAACAAATATATTATAAAAATAATTTTAAAATATAAAAAACATTAAATTCATAGCAAAAGTGTGGTTAACATAGAGAGAGTCGTATGGATAACGAGCCAACACTACCACTGCTGACATCCATCCCTTTCCACGGGAAAGACATGTTCACAGATATATGACAGACACAGACAATGCATATCCTATGGGGACACACAAAGACCTGGACACAAAAAAGCCCCTAAAAAGCTATTGTCTCTGCAGTGATAGGACACTAAAAAGACGGCTAAAAATGACAATAAAAATGAGATATGAATAGAAAAATGATTATTAAATAAAAGACATATATTTTCATCGATATATACCTCACACGAGTAGATACCATACTATCATAAATCACTGAATCGTTAGTCGATTAGACAAACGGATTGATTGATTGGCGAAAAGATTAATTAAAATGTGAGACAAAAGACACAAAACTATTAATAAAAGTATTCATAAAATACTTATTCATCGCATCCTATGGTGTAGTGATTGATACGGATATCGAGGTATTGAATGCAAAACTAATGTATCATTAATTAGTTGTCGACTTAAAGGACAGTATATTTGTAATGAAAGTCTAATTAATATATGAAATAAATAATAAACATATCATTAATTAACTGAACAGTTGTTTTGTGCGGTAATGAGTGGCAAAACATTAATTATAAACACATTTGCATTGAATATAATGTCTAAACAAATGTCAAAAACTTTTCACTGTTTTGTTGTTTGAATGACATTTGAAATGATGTTTTGAATGAGTTTTTGGGAAATAATACAAATGTTTTGTTTCGTAAAAATCATATGACTTTTGGGTATAATTAACACAAATTATAATACAATGAAAACAAATAAAAAAGTTTTTTAACATTATATTAACTTTTTGCTAGCTACATTAATTAATACGATAGGCACTTACCATTGAGTTTATATGGGCGTAAAATTCACATGGCTTAGTTTTTTAATCACCGATTATTAGCCCGGATAACTTACCGGGGCAATTATTTGTGGGTCACATTTTTTATGTGGATTTTATTTTTTATTTTTAAAACTTTTTTGGCATTTAATTGACACGTGTTTTGAACTGACAATTGATTTCGTGAACTGATTGTCAACTAAACGTCAGTACGTAAGTTACGTGCGAAACAAATGCTGACTTCATTTGTTATCTGAAACACAGCCCCAAACCCAATATGAGCGACAGGCATATAATACAGACAAATAATACATACGATAAACATACCAATCATTGCAGTTGGGGGACACGTAGACGTGGGTTATTGGTGACGTTATTTGTGGATGAGTGGCTAATGGTTATAGTTTTGGCGCTGTTTAGTAGTTTTCAAAACTTTTTTTATTGTAGTTAGTGTTGAATTTGTTATAAATTTATTGATTTTTATAGTTAATTGATTGTACATTTTGTTTAAAACTTTTTATCTTTATAATAAATTATAGTTTTACAGATTGGAGCCTTAGTTACATATAACACACAAATTACTTGTTCATAATTGTATAGCCCTGAACCAGACTCCCAAAAGCTTAGCGTTATGGAGTTTTTTCAAGTTTAGACTTATTTTTAACTAAAATTTATACTATAGAATATTCGACATATTACAAATAACGTTATTATTTATTCATTTATATATTTAAAAAACAAAATGAATATTTTTATAATACAAAAATTAGTATTAGTATTAGTTGTTGTTTTCAATACTCATGTTTTTAAGTTAACGTATAATATGTTCACCTATTTCTGTAAAAACTCTGATTATTTTAAACTGAACATAGCTTTCACAAAAATGTGTAATGGCCATTAATAAGGGTCAGCATTCATTATAAAGGTATTTTGATTAAAGGGGCACTTAATTAATGAGTTATATTTGTGGATTATGAATTGGGGATTTTACTGATCAGTATTTTTTCATAATTTTAACGCTAGAAAGTTCGGACTCTACCCTGAACATTTACACTATTAGCACTCTAACATGGTTAATTAAACAAGTTTAGATTTTAAATCTATAATTTTAAAAGCTTTAGATTCTTGATTTGCATACACATTGAGCGCATAAACAATAATTAATTTATAAATTATGTCTAAATAATAATCATTGAAATAATGGGATAAAAATGAATCAAAATTGCGATTCTTATGCTAAGAATTATTACTTATTAAAACTTATTAATAAAATATTAAGATTTTATAAATCACTTTCGTTTGGTTTTGATGACTAAACCGATATAAGTCATGAATAGGAAGACCGCAGTCATGACTAACATAATGACCGGATTGTAGAATAGGGCTGACTCTGTGAACCCGTTATCCTCGATAACCGCCAGTCCATTGGCATAACACTGACCACTGGACTCGCTGTTGTTTAGGCACGGGATGTAATCGATGTCTTTCCACTGGTTCACCACCAGTGACTCGTATCCGTAGTGTATGAACGATAGGTACTGGATCCACGACAACNGATGTAATCGATGTCTTTCCACTGGTTCACCACCAGTGACTCGTATCCGTAGTGTATGAACGATAGGTACTGGATCCACGACAACCACCCGGGCATATTACTGTTAATACAAATTGGTATATCATAGATAGGAATACCGTATGATATAATATAACTGCAATTCTACAGTAGATTGATATGTGAAAAGGGATCTAAAATACCCGGAATTCAAGAATAGGCCACCAAATAGCATCATTGGCATAACCATAGGCGTGAACATAGCCAACGCCCCCATCATGGTCTTGTTAATCGCCGAAATAAAATAACCTATCACATTTGACAATTACTAATTAGGTTTATATGGGAATGCAAAGCTAAAAAGTTTTAAACTATAAACAGTAAAGGTTATTGTTATTAAAGTAGTACTGTATGTGTAATTGTGCAAATAAATTTATATAAATTAAACTTAGTGAACAGGGTTAAGTACCGAAGGTACACGTGCAAAGTGTCAGTACGACCATAATAGCCATACACGTAAAGAATACAGGGAGTTCGGGGTTAAAGCCAACCATGTAATAGATAACAGCAATGAATATAATCCCGGTGAGAGTAATCACTGGTAACTGTTTTATAAAAATAATCAATTAAACAATTTGGATTATCAAGCTCTTTTCATTTTAGTAGCTAGTTTGATTATTAAATTCAGTGATTGCCTGGATTTAATAGATTATATTTAAAATGAATACCTGGATGAAAGTGGTGGACACGAAATAGGGAAATACACCATACAAACGATTTTTGTACTCTCGCAGGAATATGGGCCCCTCCAAACAGAATATCTGTCCCATTGGGTGAGTTTAATTTATAAATTAATTTTTTTACACATCATAGTATTTTCATACCTGAATACAAAACAATGTATTCATGAACATGGTGTTTTGAATAACGAGAAATAGGGCGGCGTTTATATTTTCCACATCAGATGAGTTGGGAGATTGTTTGTAATAAATAGCGCCCAGGAATAGAGCTAATACCTGTGCTCAGGTACAGTTAGTTAGTCATAGATGAATCAGGGTATTTTGTAAATTCAGTGAGAATATGATTATACCAATGAGCGCATGAATCGGACTTTTAGTAACAATGGATTGCGGATTAGTATTAGGTATGCCCTCCAGAATAGGGTAAACATTTGTCGCCAAACGCCGGCCCTATGACCCCTGTCCACAATATCTTCATTTCCATCGGTCTGCTCGTCAAAAGTATCCTCAGACTTATTTTCAGTCGCTTTTGTGGTCATTATAGGCGAGTGGGAAAAGTCGAGATAATTGTCGCATATTTTCTAACATTTGGTATACATTTATAGATGATTTGTTTGAATAGTTTTTATTGTATGAAAATAATATTACATTCACTTTATCCTTGCATTCCTTGCGATTGGCAGCCCTTATGGCTGTATGAAGTAAATAAGCATGGTTAATAAATTGAACAAAAATATACCAGCATTAATATTTTTAAAAAGGTGTGTAAGTGTTTGAATACAAACCCAATTGATTCATGTAATAATCGGCGGGATTGTAGTTTTTGGGACAATTCTTGTGATATGAATATTAAATGCAATTATATTTTAATCAAAAAGTCATTCAAGTCTTACGTATCCGAGAGATGAGAAGAACTCCTTGGCTTCGCCTCAATATATCAATGGATTAGAAATAATTTGAATATTGAATACAAGTTTGAATACAAGTTAATTACATACGAGTTGTGCCCATAAAAGCTACC